>PVHY01006327.1:0-75357 GCA_004024945.1 Uropsilus gracilis
TATATATATATATATATATATATATATATATACCTTTGTATATACATATTATACCTAGATACACATACAAATATACTAGCGGGTCCTTTTCCTGTTAAGAGTCCTGACCAAAACAGATACAATCAGTCTGAAAAATTTATAACCTGGGATGTAGAGTTCTTCCCATTGTGTGGCAGGGCATAGAAATAAAATTGCATTGTAATACATTTACCACAATTTTGAGCATGGCTTTTCATCCAGTTGTCCTTGACCTGTTTGCTAATATTACTCAACAATACAGTTCACACTGTTCACAGTATTTGCTGATACTTGACATATTGATGTTCATTAAGCACAATATGAGATAACTGATCATCTTCCTTTGACTATATCTTAGAACTCCAAAAACAATGGAACTGAAATTCTTTTTCCAATTTTTCAATATTTACATAGTTTTAGTGTTTAACATATTTATAGATGCTGGCATGGTACAAAATCATCAGCAAAATCAGTGAGTCAAATTTTTAATAATGACTGAATATTTTCTTAGAGTTATGACTATGCTAAATTTGTCATGAAGATATAAAATATTTGTATGCAATGGATAGGAATCACTTTATATAATTTAATATAAACCACCAAGTCCGTGAAAGGACATATTATTGGACAACTGTCACGAAAAATGTTTCCAAATTATCCTGTGGCCTTTGACACAATGCTGGTGATAATACTTTCATAGCACTCCACTATATATGAATTTCTATGATCATTGGAGAGAAATAAATAGAGAGGAGTACCGCTCAATATGTTGCAACTTCCATAAATCTTTGTAGAAGTTTATTGATTTGAGTTGTGCTAGAGGTATAGTATTTCCTAGTCTCTTATTATCAATAGGCACACAAGTAAAATAAAACATCAAACATCCTCTTTATTTTTTGCTTCCATTATCTAGTCTAGAGGGGTGGGAGGAATAAAGGTGTTTTAAAATCAGTGATGCTTCTTACTTTTATTTCTACTATTGTTTACCCTGGTAAATTAATGATAAATCACTGATTTTGATTTGCATGTAGTATGAATGGCCAGTCATTGAAAATCATTTCTAACACTACTTATTGTCTAGACATTATTTTCTCCAATGACGAAATGGACTTATATTACCTTTATGAAATAACATATGTGAAGTGACTAATGGAGCATTTGACATACTCCATTAATGGTAGTTCTTTATTGAAAGTTCTTTGCTTTTTGTTTTTTTTTGTTTTGTTTTGTTTTGTTTTTTGTTTTTGCTTTTGAAAGAAAAACATTTCTTCAAATTTCTTGTCAGTGAAAATGTAATTGACAGTACATAAAAAATAGGAAAAAAATGAAGGAACTTATTTGACATAATGTGAACAACTTCATTGACTAACCAGAAACTATCAGTCCAGTGTTGTTTTTCTTCCCCCATACCGTCTGTTTCATTTGTTAGAGATTTTTTTGACTGATTATTTCTTTAAATAGATTCTCTATGCCTTTGCCTTTTCCTTCTTCTGGCTTCCCCTTGAAATCTTTGTAATTTAAGTTGTCCAAGAGAACTCTCATATTGCTTTCGTTTTTTAAAATGAAATGTTCTATTCTTGTGTTCGCCAGTATTGTATTTTTATTAATTATCTCCATTGCTTCTTTTTGTGTGTTTTTAAGGTCCCTATTTTATTTATCAGATATAATGTTTCTTCACTTCATTATTTCTGAATGTATCTGTCCCATAGTTTCATTATCTTTATTCTGTTGTTGTTTTTCTCAATCCTTGTTTTTTTTTTCTTTCTTTTTTTTTTTTTTTTTTTTTTTTTTTTTTTTTTTTTTTTTTTTTTTTTTTTTTTTTTTTTTTTTTTTTTTTTTTTTTTTTTTTTTTTTTTTTTTTTTTTTTTTTTTTTTTTTTTTTTTTTTTTTAAGTTCTATAAGTGTTGTCAGGACTGTTGCCCTAAAGTTGTATAGGTTTTAGTGAGGATTAATTTTTAGCTGTCATTTCTCTAGTTGTTGGAGTAGTCAAAGGTAGTAGCTTAAAAGAGGACCAGGGCAGGTCCAGGATTTAGGAATTTTAAATTCCTGTTGGAAAGCATTTCTGTGCCTGGGAGGGGGATTAGATATTTCAGCCTGGGGTAAACAGGTGTTGGGTGTTTCAGATATCTCAGGTCTGATCTCAGCAGTAGCCTCTTCTACAGGGAAATCCAGGTGCTCAAATGCCATTGAAGCTATCGCTGCTCTGTGTTATAAGACTCACATCCTCACTGTATACCCTCACCTCTGTGGCTCTCCAGTAATGCATCCTCCAACTAGGGTGTTTGCTCCTCCATGTCCTTATCTAGCTTGGTGACTGGTTTCAGAATCCCTACCATTAGTATATTCCCAAGTTGGGGAGGGGGAAACAAAAGAAGGGGGTAGCTCTGCAGCCACTCCTTCCTTTTGTAAGTTGTGCCACCCAATATTTATGATGAGTTTATTTATTGTAATTGGTGAGAATTTTAGGGAAGGCATAATGGCAGATTCAGTGATTAACTGGCGATTACTCTTTGCCACATGAAGGCTGATATCCAAGAGAAATGAAGAATTTCCCCTACATAGTAAGGGGAAAAGTTAGAGACAAATATAGAGATACCACACATACTTTGACCCTCTAAAATTACATAAACAAAGACTATCATGACTTTTAATTTCACTATAAGAATTAAATTTATTAATTTAGATCTGCTTAAATATATTAAGATAATTTTAATTCTTTAAAATAATTTATAGATTTATAGATTCAATTATATAATGTACTAATTTAATTATCAGAATAAATTAGTACATAATGTATCATTGTAGTAGTTGACATTAGTACATTCTTAACCAATCATAGGTTTAACAGATTATTATTACTACTTAAGCAAAAGACAGCTGGGAATCAGAGGATCGGATATATTCTTCTATATTGCCTTTAGATTTTGTATAATTCACTTACTCATATGCATACTAAGATTCAATTTTTAAATATCAAATGACTGCTCTTGGCCTCTAAAACCCTGCTTAGGTGCTGAAATTCACAATAGCTAAAATATATCAACTAATTTGCTCAAAACTAATTTGCATATATGACATCTTTTTCTAGAGTCTAGAATCTAATCACTAGGAAAATTGTAGCTGACATAACATAAAATCTCTCAAGGAACTGCAATTTTATTTGGATGCATACATAAAATTAAACAAGTGAAACAATAGAGACCCTCAGTTAATGAGGGCTGTGATAAATGATATTACTTAAGAAACAGTTTGAATGGGACAAAACTCATTCATACATATGAGATAAGAATTTTCCCACAAAAGTGGCAATTAAATGAAGATCCAGGAGAAGTAAAATAGTGACAATAGCTTTAGTTGTAGTTTCACAACTTACTGTTTATGTATGGTGTGGTGTTATACTTACATGCAGCTTCCTTGTTAAAGTTTAGGACAAGCCATTGTACAAATTAGGTAACTGAAGTTTAGAGAAGTTAGTTACTTTTATCCCATATTACAGAGATCATGTTTTCTAAAGTTGGGATCTGAACCAGAGATTTTGGGAGCTATCCTCATAGCATCTATAATGCACTTATGTACATGAGTAGGACATCCTCAACCTCTCCACCTTATGTTGAAAACTAAGTGGAGGATGCAATTTTCATATATTTCTAGCATATTTCTCTTGTTGAGAAATTTTTCCAGTTATGTCTTGAATTTTCTCTGGCTGATCTTCTAAATGAGGCATAGTACCACCTTATAAAACAAACACTTCTAAAAAGCTCTGAATATTCGACGCCAACCTTTCTGTTGTCACTATCATATTTATCTGCTCTTGTGACTTTCAAGAGAAAGAGGCAAGGTTATAGAGTGAGACTACACTGTCCTTGAAATCAGTCTACATATTTTGAATGACTGAATTAAAATGCAGAATTTTGTTTTTCTTGACAGGACTGTGAGAAACCATTTAATTAGTGGTTGAAGAAATTTAATTTAACTCAGGAATATTGGAATAATGGTATTTACCTCATAGGCCTATTTCAAAAAGTAATAATTTTAAAATGCAAATTTCCCACCCATCAATATGCTAAGAAAGGGACTAAATACCTGTTAATGAATGGATAAAATGCAATGTATTTCCACTAAGACTGGCTACAAAATTATATTATGATTTAATGTTGGTGGTGAATTACATATAATGACAACTGGAAAACCAGGACATGATTATACTTGATAAAAATTAGATGACCCCTTGTAAATGAATTATATTTAAACATTTATATGAAAAACATGAAATATTTGCTTATGATACTATTGCTGTAAACCTTTAGCTATAAATCTTACAGTCATTGTATCACTGGATCATAATTAATACTGAAGTTTTGTATTACCCACTTTCTTGTAAAACAGTACTATTTCCAATTAAGGAAAAAAAAAATCTCAATGAGTTTGCAGCTCAGTACCCAGAAGAAATTTAGGACGTCAACCATCTTGTGTTATATCAAATATATGTATCTGTAAATTTTAAATACACAGACACACACACACAAACACACACACACACACACACACACACACACACACACATATATATATATATATATATATATAAAATCTTAGACTATGCAATAAAGTAGGGTAGGGACTATAATATTGTACATGTTTTTATTTGCTGATTTTTTAAAACATCTTCACTAAAAAGATGTTACCAGTATGCAATTAATGCACACATTTGGGTAGTTTCACCCATGAAGATTTTGTATTTGCCAGGTGCAGTGATCTGAATACTGGCCATCAACATCAGTCCTTATCAAATCCCTGGAAATTGAGATTGTTGTTTATTTGGGGGAAAGGTAGTTACAAATCAAAATAAATTAAGGCTATTAAGAGGAGATCAATTAACTCTGGATTATCCAGTTCATCCCTGAATTCAGTGAGAATTGGGCTTATGAAGACACAGATAGAGGGAATGGTGGCAGCAATATGAGGATAGAAGAGATATACCCACTAAGCAGTGATGAGAGAGGCAATAGTGTTTTCTCTCCTGGATTGGTTTCCAGAACTATAAAAAAGTTGAGATATCTTTTAAGCTGTCAAGTTTTTGGTAATTTATTATAACAAATAGAAGAAATGAATACAAGTTCTTCAATGATGAGATAGATGTCTTTCAAACTTTGGGTATATGGATGCATAGTTCAAGGTCTTCCCTTGACCTCTCAATATTGGCAAAAATGAACTAGTGATGAGACTATGAGGAACTAAAAATATGGACTAGTTATCTTCACTGATTATCTGGCCACTGTGACTATGAATGTCCAATATACTAGTAGCCAATAATATACCAAGTTCTTTTTATGATGATTTTGCTCACTGAAACTAGTCAGCCATTCAGTAGCATGGGGATTATTATGGAGTCCATTGAAGGACACTGATTTATCCTTTCTGAAATAGTCAGCTACTATGCATATGTATCAATGAAGTATTCAAAAAGGAATAGGAGCATCAAAAGGGGAAGAAAAAAAGCAAAACCCCTACCATCCAAAATTGTAACAGCCATTGAACAAATGTTCTTTATTTAAATGCCCCAAGTTAATGTCCATAATGAATTAAAGCTTAATGAATTGATAAACAAAATAGGACTGTATAAGTCCACATTACAAAAAGATAAGTAAATAG
The DNA here is from genome assembly GCA_004024945.1 of Uropsilus gracilis. NCBI lineage: Eukaryota > Metazoa > Chordata > Mammalia > Eulipotyphla > Talpidae > Uropsilus > Uropsilus gracilis. The sequence goes on from PVHY01006327.1 coordinate 5,671, forward strand.
ACAGATGGTAGATGAGAGGCAGACAGATAAAGAAAAGATATTCCCTAAAGTAGATTCCAAACTAAGTATATGTAGATAAAATTGTGGAATTAGGTAATTAACAATTGTGAAATAACATAGAAACAATTTAGACAATACTCATTATAGCAAAAATCATTAATTGATGCTCTAGTGAGTGAAACACTTTTAAAGAGAAATATATATATATCTACATTCATAGAATTTTAATTAAAAGGGAACAATATAGATCATTTATATCCATAATATAAACTTGAGCATTAATAATGCATTTATGAAAATGTTCTGCTATGAGTATGACATTCACTGTTAATACTATCATCATTATGATAAAAAAGAATATAATTTGAATTCAAGGACCATTTTCTTGATAATGAAAATGAGTTTTCTTTAAAACTTTTAATTCAAAAATCCACAAAGACAAAGAATGCAAAGTCTTCACCATTCTGTAAGGACATTTTATATATTTCTTAGTACCTAATGATTTAATGCTATTGATGTGGCAACCAATGGACATCACAAAAATGTGAATTTGAGATAAAAGTTGTCTACTTGTAAACATAAATTGTAGTTCTGAAATAATGACTTTCCTTCCTTTCTAGGAGTATACAATATTTGCTGAAAATTACAGCAAAGAAATACATATTTTTAAAATGTCATATAAGAAGCAACCACTTAAGGATACGATCTTCACTCAAATGAAAAACCTGCAAGATTTCCTCATCTTTTTTATGCTGTTCGACTCAAGGATACTGATGGAAATATCTTGTCAGAGTAAGTAAGCCTTCCTATAGGCTTCATTAAACACATAGAATGAGGCAGTCATTGTTAGGTATCACAGATAACCTCTTACTTCTTTGTGATGCTATTTCTCATTTAGAGAAAGCATCTCTATTATCAGGAGACAGGACTATAATAGCATTACCTAGCTGAAAGGGAGATCCAAAATGGATCACTCTACTTCCATTCCTCTTTTACAAAATATTCTCATAACATCGATAGTGCCACACTTGACATTATTTTAACTAGGCTCCATTGAGTAAATTTGACTAGAAGTATTAAAAGATCCATCACTTAAAATGTAATTCCATCATTGTTAAAGCAAAATTGAAGACACATTCTGATGTCAAGGTGGCTTTGCGCTTCAGTGATTTCACTTTCTGGATGTAAATCTGTGTGTTATCTAAAATGGAAAATACCTTTTCTTCCAAAACAAATACCTAAAATATCTGTTATCATTACTTCTCCTAATCAGGTCCATATTTCATGTATGCATTTGCAGCTGAACAGAATTCTCCTATGGTTTTATGCTGGGATTGCATGTGCATTATCAAGTTAAAATTCAGAGAGAATCTCAGTTAGCATCCACCAACAGAAGGACATCTAGGTTAGAGAAACCTGCTTGCTCAATTATGGAGATCCTCTTGAAGGAAATAATATAAAATTCAACTACAAATGCATGCTTAGTGCATGTTGAATTTTAAACTTAGCAGTCATTCTACAGCAGGAAACATAATATAGAAAAGGGTAGCATGAGCCTAGAAATATTAGTCTGGAACTTATGCAAAGAGGAAATAGGGTATGGAAAGATAATTTGGAGGAACACAGCAGAGCGCAATTTATATGGGCTTTTAGAAAACTTGCATTCCGGCCAATTCAAATGTTAGTAGTTTAATGGGAAGTGAATTACTTAACCCTCCTGAGACTCAACATTCTCATTGCAAAAGAAAAATAGCTGACCTATGGATGATGGTATATATGAAATGTTAAGACACCTGTTCCTGAAAATAAGATGTTATAGGTTTAGGATGTAGAAAGTCACAAGAAAATGAACTGCTACAAGGAAAAAGCATCTATGACTGTTCCAAGTTAAAAATAATGCTGTGCCCATAAGAGAGCTGAAGTTTCATGGCAAAAAGGTGAACTAAATTGCAAAAAGTTAAATAAGCCAGCCCTTCTTAAGAGAAACTGTTTTACCCTCAGCACACTATGGGGAAAGGTGGCAACAATAAAAGAAGCTATGAAAAAAGCAAGTAGAATTTTATTGGACTGTGAAAGGCCTAAAGTGGACAGAAGGAACCGTAACAGTTTGAAGTCCTGGAAGTGCAGACACAATAGGAGGCCTTGCTCATCTGGTTCTCTGTCTCCCTGAGCTTACAGCACAGCACAGGAACACTCGGGACACTTAAAAGAGCTACCCCCTCGGTGGCGCACAGCCCCAAAGCCTTCTGCTTCCGAACATTTTCAACTGTGTCTTGACAAGCTAAAGCCCACCCTCACCTCCAGTACCTGCGGCCAGTTTTCTGGGAGCAGACCAACTTTCTGGGAGCAGAAACCTGGAAGTAAGGAACTAGATCTGAGGCAGACAGCAGGGGAGGGGAAGCGAGATGGGTCAAAACTGTGGAGGAATGAAAGCAAGGGATGGCAGAAGAGGGATCACTGGGGCTATGGTGAGAGGAGGTCTGCAGGACTACACCTGAGGTAAGAAATCAAATACTCACCTCAAATGAGTATTTGATTTCAAATACAAAAATGAATGAAGATGTAGGAAATTAAATAAATTAAAATGATTTTAAAAAGAAGCAAAAGTCTTCTGCCCCACAGGTAGTAGCATAAAGTCCACTGTAACTACAGAGATAACTAAATAACCTCCACTTCCACCACAAGTGATGGGAGTGATGGCATTCTTCAGTAAAAGCTCTAGTCCTGTTGCACTCAACTACTAGATTAAAAATTACCAAGACAAGCTGCTCCTCAGTTGCCCCTTTCTGCTGTGCGCCATTTGCAAACCAAAAAGATTGTTGCAAATGAAATAAAAAAAAAACCTCTCTCGTTAACCATCCCTTAAAAAACTTAAAACTAATTTACTGCAATGACCTTCTGAGACCGCACTGGCGCCACTGGCTTTCCTAATCAAAAATAGCAACCACCTGTCTACACGGCCCCTTCCTCCATTACTCTTAAACTTTAAAATGTTAATTGTCAGATTTGTTTGTCTCCTTTAAAATTCAACAGGCCCCCACACTGCGTCCTATAAATACCCCTTTCTTTTGTTAATAAAGTTGTCTCATGGTTCATACTTCCATCTAACCCCCAGCTGTGACTAGGTAAATCTCTTCTCATAAATTTATTTCTCATACCTTGCATCTGGCGGCCAACACCTTTCCACTATCAACATACACTCTAACACTGTCTCTCATTTCCCTAATCTAACTCTCCCTAGTCACTCATCACATGCTCATATCCTATAATGAATACCTCTGTTCCTCTTTCTGAAAAGCAAACAGTCCTTCAGCTTGGTTAATGCAATGAGTTAAAAAATCAAGCTGACCTTGTTTATTGCAGGTGTGTTTCCACAGCTTTGTGCAGTGGACTCTGACAGTGTGGATACAGATGCAATTTTCCAAGAAACATACTATGGCCCTGCACCAGTCTTTCCCTTTCTCCCCTTTTAAATAAATAATTCGTTTTTAAAATAATGAATGAATGAGAATAAAAATTTAAGTAACATTCAGTAGGCACATTGTACTTCACCAACTCTTAATTTCAGGCAGAACTGAAACTTGTTTGTTTGGTATTAATACATGTGATGCTAACAGACATTTGGGACTTTTTTTGTAAAGAGTGGGATGCAGGGGAACAAGGACAACAAGAAAGATTGAGCTCAGCTAAATAGGCTGGAATAGGATGGAAGTATGAACCATTCAGTCACTTTATTGAGAATTACAAGCCTATTTAAAGGGTACAAAGAATGGTTTACAACTAGTCAAACAAGAGGAAGAAGTGGCTTAGGCAAAATGAGATTAGGGAAAATATAAGTTCCTGTGGAATACTTGGGGTCAGGGGTTTACTGAATAACTTGCTCTTATCTCTTAGGAAATGTCTCTTAAGGTTAATATTGGTGGAATGGGGGCACTGGTACAGGAGGTCAATCATGCCATTCGTCTTCAGTGTTCTAAAGACAGAGAAGATAGTGAAATGAAGTTTTCTTCATTCACAGCATGAGCCCTGATCAAACCTGGTGTAGCAACTGGACACTCAAATTGAATCTCAGAACAAGGCACATAAGTGGATTCAGAAATTGGAGCTGAGTCTAGTCAAAGTGCATTCTGAAGTAGTTACCACAGTTACAGTAGTTGGAAAAAAAATATATTCTCTGCTACTATCTTCCACAACTGTGAGGAGATAAATAAAAAGTTGTTATGTATGTGACCATTGTGCAATAATTAATTATATAGAATTATTAAGAATGTAGTTGATTGATAAATTTAGTACCAGAAATTGATATTAAAAGTGGACACTGCCAGAGGGAAAAGAATTCTGAAATCCATTAGATTTGCTATGGAATCAGGCCGTGGGAAGTGAATAAACTGTCATAAAGCTTAGAAAAATGGTGTCATATATTTATATAGTAATGAAAAAATGTGACTAAAATGTCATCCGTAGTAACTAGGACAAAAATGTACCTAATAAATATCTAGTATAGCAAAGAAAAAAAACTGCACCAAAGATAATTAGGCAAGGAAGATTTAAGATTATTACAATGTGAGAGACAAGCTGAAGTCAACATTGTTAAAACCAAGAGAGTTTTTAAACTCTGAGGTCAGCTCATGGAAAAATACTGAAGAAATTGATCTCTATCTATGGATATGTCCAACATGTAGATATATTTTTGAATTTGCAAATACTTTTCTCTGCACTTAAAACATCTGTGATTGTTGATTTTCACCTATGAAATAAGACTGTGAACTACATGATGTTTATATTTCAGAGACATGGTTTCAGATCCCTGAGAACGACATTTCCTATTTTAACAGTGACAATGGGCTGGGAGGTTTGTGCATATTTCAAAGAAGTGGAGAAAGGATTTTAAAAATTCCTCTAAAGAGAATGCTGAGTAAATTCTAAAGAGATCATTAAAACCAACCAGTTCTGAGATTCATGAACAATTGAGTCAGTTAACATTTTATCTTTTCTCACTGTTCATTTGGGGAGACAGTTTTCAGAAGATAAATTTTAGTTAATATCCTAGGCATTCCTGTGTCAGAAAAAGAGTGCATATCTCCTGGTTCTCCCCAATTCGAATTTTGAGTCCTCCTGTTCTAGCTATCTCAGACCTGCCTAACCTCTTCCCTGGGGTTCCCTACCAGAAGGTACCTCCAACTGTGGCAAGCTTTGAGGCCTTAGTGACCCCGTTTCTACCCAAGTGTGTTTTGTAGGCATTTGCCCACAAAGGAGTGGGTAATTTTCAGAGCTTTATTGAAGAAGTATTATTTGAAATTCCTTCTTTCTATGAACACCAATTCTATTTAAAAATATTTCAATTAAGGGTCTGTTTTCAATGCATTTATGTGTTTGATGGATGATTTCTTTTTGAGCATGTACCCCTTAACAGTTTGGGTTCCCTGTGTAAAACCTTGGTCATAATAATGAGAGATTATGTAACTTAAAATGAAAGAGAAGATCAAATATGCAAGTATAGCATAATCAATACGAGAGCGAAATTGATGTATAAAAATGTGTTAGAAGATAAAGGAAAAGCTTAATCATTTATTATGAAAACATTCTCAACTCATGCTTTCATTACTCTTTCTTTTTAGAGACTAGGTCTCATTATTTTTGCCCATGGAACCGCAGGCTCATGTTGCCCGGGGTACCACAGATTCAAGCAATCCCTAGCCTCAGCCTCCCAGATAGCTGGGATTACAGGCAAGCACCACCACGCCAGGCTGTATCTTTTTGGAATTAGGTCTAGCTATGGGCCCCAGGTGGAACTCGAACCGCGTATCCCTAGCCCCGGCCGCTTCATAGGCTGAAGCTTACAAGTCACCGTGCCTGGCTCATTACTCTCTTTTCATTCAACTTACATTGGGAATTAGAAACAGTGCTAGCAGCTTCCTATGATGGCAGGTTTAACAGTGTTCAACCGCATAATTCAAAAAAGGTAGTCTCATTCTGCCTGCTAACAAAATGACAGAAAATTCCATTGGTTGACTAACATAAAATATTTGCTCTTTATATTGATTTCAACACATACTTTTACTTACTTCAAAACAGAAGGGCACTTGTAGGAATTTTCTTTTAGTTAACATATAGGCAGTGATTGCAAAAAATGTTATTTAAATTCAGATACATGTTTAGAAATAAATATTATTTATATTTTTTCTAAAATAATTTTAATTGAGCAAAGAAAACATCCTACTTAATTAGAGATTTTTTTTTCTCATGAGGGACTATAATGGTTGTGTGACGTTGTCTTTGATATTTATCGAAGAACCTCTTCCTATAAAGGCATGATTTAAATCTACAAACTTCTCATCTAATATCATTTTTTGGTAAATCACTGAATTCCCCCACTCTTCCCTACACTCTCCTTCTATTAGGTAACCTATTAAAGGTGGATATGAAACTAAACTGGGAGTTAGTCATACTGTGCTAAGTCTCTCTGCCATGTACACAGAACATATACATATCACTACTAAACATTTTGGCTTTTTCTCTTATTAATCTATCTGACACTTGTTTTATTATTATAGTCTAGTAGTCAAATGAGTCTAGGATGACTACCTTTTTGCACTCTTACAGAAGCATTCAACTAAATTCAGCAAATTTTCTTTAACTTATGAAAATAGATGCCTGCTTCCAATACTTTACTGATTATAAAAATAGTAACTTCAACATTTAAAACTTAAAAGAGAATAACTAGAGGAAACAAATATGATCCACAAGCACTACAGTAGCAGATAATGATATTTACTCTATTTCCTATCACTCTTGTTTGTGCTATTTATCTCTTTTCTCTTTTTTAAGATAATGACTACACTCTTAAAATTAGGTTGATCCTTTTTTTAAAAGCTAAAGGTGGTTTTGCTCTTTAAAATCATATTTTATCTATTCAAAAGATAAGCCTGGTCACAAGAACTACAATGTGATTCTCTAGAAAGGTTATTTGTGAAATACTAAAGAAGGGCACCCAGCCCATGATCCCTACAGATAGGAACAAAGATGAATTATTAACCACCCCAGATGCCAAGGGGAGAGATGAATCTGGTTTGAAAGGTGACACACAAAATCAAAATATCTTTTAGTGAAAGGACTCAAGATATTTGAAAAGTATGTTTAGATATCTGACAGCCTGAGATAGCAATTTGGCAATTCAGCTTTAACAAATTTTCTTATCAGATTATATGATTTTTTTTGAGATCTAGCAAAGTAGTTATAATAAAAAAGACTAAGTTCACAAAATCCTAATATTGTTAAGTTATTCAAACAATTCCACAAAAGGGAATTTAGATTTATGAATATTCTATCTGATATCTTTTAATATCTTGGCTATTGCTGCATAAATAGACCATGCTATTCAGGACAGGTCATTTTTTTAAATTAAAATTTCTAAATATGCTTCAATTATTCCTTATTCATGTTCTTGCCATTAATACTGTTGGATAAATTTAGGAATCTGCACCAAACATAAAATTAATTTATTTCTTAGTGCTATTTATTTAGCACTATAAGCTAGTTTGTATTAACAGAATCCTAAAATTCTGAAGATTTAAACACAATGAATTTTTATTTGCTTTTAGTTTACCTAACACAAAAATGGTTAGTAGTAACCTTGGTCATCTTTAATATGTGCCTTCCAAGTCAGTTTTTCAAGTTTCTATTTTGATTATAGAGAAATGAAAGTGGAGAGCAAGGTGAGAAGGAACAGAGAAGTTGGGGAGGGAAATTTTGAGCTGTGGGCTGCAAGAGGCAAATGTCCCTTTATCTCTTACTTCCTTGGTTGGAACTCAATTTTGAGATGATACCAGTTATAATTAAGGTTAGGAAATGTGGCCTAACTAAAGGAAACAATGTTTTAAAATAATAAGCAGCCTTTTTTATGATTTTCTAAATTAAGGGTCTTATATGAAAAATGCTATCTGACATACTCCAGAATTCTAAACTAGAGTTCTTTATGATTAAATTCTTAGGAATTTCAGTATTATTAATATTTTCACAGGTGTGAAAACATAAAAAATTAAATATAGCTACTTTAATTTGGGGTATATTTCTTTGATAATTTTGAGACAAATAAAGGCACTGCATCCCTTATTATTTTCATAAATCATCATCATTTTAGAAAAAGTTTAAGATTCATCTAAAAAGCTACAGCTGATTTCTAGCTCCAAAGAAACCATAGGTTTTAAAGGCATATCATTTGGAGTTTTTGGGTCTTTTTTTCTTCTGGAAAAGTGAAAAATTAACATCATTCATAGTTCAGTCATTGCAGATATTTCAACTGAATCTGATGTAAAGAGCAATGTTCCATATTGGTTTTCATACACCATGTACCTTCACCCATTTCAGAGGACTGTCAGTGATTCTCAGATCTTTACTATGCATTGAAATAAGCTGAAACTTAGAGTATCAATATAAATCCAATGACCTTCCTCCTGAGATCCTTATTCTGGGGTGAAGGTATCAATTTTTGCAAACACATGGAAATTCTATTACAATGACCCAGAAATTAAATGTATAGAACCAATAGACCTCAGGGTATTTGAGTGTATATATCCTTCCTATGTGATTTTCTATTTTTCAAAATCAGGGAATTATTTTCCCCATAAGAAGAACTTGTTGATGATTGTTAAAGAATAAGAAACTACTGTTTGATGAATACAGCATAAAATTTTAAAGCTAAACATTTGAAAGAAGAAAACTCTGGTATTTACTAAGTTTTTGATGTGATCAGTTTATGTCATATGAGTTTTGTTATGCGATTATCAAATGAGAATGTTACTCTCTGTGCGGTATTGAAGGATTAGAATAAAATGTGCTTACAGCATTTTTCCAAATATAGACATTAACTTTATAATAGCTGTTATAATTATTCCATTGTTCAGATATGTTATTGAATCCTTTCAAGTTTCATGTAGCTTAAAACTAAATAATCGAAATACATGTTTTCTACATTCAGAGTATATGTTAAAGGATAAAAATGATGTAGGAAAAAGTTTTAAATTACAGAAATGTCATTACTGGACAAGATACTGAAAGCTGTATTTGAGATAAATGTTACAAATTACACAATACTCTTTGTTTCATCTCAGATTCCATTTTTTAGACTATCCAATGATGAAGTAAGAAAGAATGACATAAAATGAAATAATATGTGTCAGGTGGTGAAATATCTTCTTATGTTTTCAGAAATTAATTTATTAGAAAATAAATTAGCATTTAAATAAAATAAAGGCAACTGAATTTCTGAAGTCCACAAATCATCTTTGAAGATTATCATAGATTACAAATGAAAAATATTTCTACCAACAATTTTCTGACTCAAGAAAGCATTCCAAAAACTGCAGGTGTACTCTATATAATTTGCTGAAGTCATAATAAAATAATGGTGCACAAATCACTTTTAATGTAGTCACTGACCTCGAAACTATCTGGTAGTGAACTTCCTAAGAGGTCACTACTTAGTGTTTCCTTAATCTTTTAATCATTTACAGGAAATTCTGCTAGGAAGAGTACTGGAACAGTTTACCCTGGGGTTGTCAAATTATAATCACATGTAATTTTCTGCTTCCTTGTAACACTCAGCATGACTCAGTCTGTTGCTTCATTATAGTGCTATAGTTTACAGATGCATTTGCTTTGTTTCCTTTAATTCCAAGGACACTCACAATTGTTTCTTTGCCCTGTGACAAATATTTTTTTTAACTTTCTGTTTCTTGTTCTATATATCCAAAATATATATAAGACTACTGGAATATATAATATTTAAAGCATGTATAGCCACTTCACGACAATTTCATTTCATGCTTTGACTTTCAAGGAGTCTTTTGTGTTCAACGTGCACTTCAAGTAAACCTAGAAACAGAAAATTGTAATTGGATAGAAATGGTAGTCTATCTCAACTTGTCATGAAACTATAGCTCATTTGGAATGTAGAAATAAATTTAGAAAAGATATGTAAAAGGCAATACAGGATGTTATTCAATAAAACAGTTAAGTAGGTAGTATTACCTAGAACCAAGATAACATCACAAAATGCATACTATTTGTGACTGGGTCAGTATCAGCAAGGAAATTTCCATTTGCATTGTTATTTGAAACTCCTCATGATTTCTCCTTCATAAGTGACTTGGTCTTTTACTGTGATATTTACTCCACAAATAACATCAAAATCTTTTTAGTATTTGTTTTATTTATTTTAGCCTAAAAAGGGTAATTTCTTAACTGTTCAAAGAAAGGCATAAGAAATCATCTTATTATTTGCCCTTAACATTTGTTCCTTATTTTCTGTATCTATCAAAACTTGTTAAGTGGTGATCTTTTATAGGTTAATTTCAGAATAGAATCTGAAATCATATAAATCAACTTTTCTTGTTTTTTCAAAAATTTGGTATATATTTTATTTGAATATTTTTTCTGTGTATAGTTTTGTAACAATGCACTATTCATTTAAAATATGTTAAATGAGTTAGAGAGATCTTCCAAAAGTTGAATATTAGAAAATCAAATCTGATAATGTAACCACTGATAACATCAGAAACATCTAAAATTTTAGAGTACTGTCAGGCTCATAAAAGTGAATAAAATTTCTTCAGAATTGCCATTTTTGCTTAGGAGTTCAACTTCAAAATTATTCCCATTTGTTTTCCTTGATGCAATAAGTACAGTTCACTATTTCCAAGAAAATATCCACAAAATATTAAAATCTTAAGTTATAGCTTACCTGTCATTCTTTCAAGTAAATATTATGGTGCATGAAAATAAGTAGCTACGACACTTAGGACAAATATTAGTGTAATTTTTTTTGAGGAAGCCACCATTTTTCAACATGTAACAGACTTTATGCATATTCTTCATTTTATTACAGATAATATTAAAATGACATACATTCACTGGTTGAGAATTAAAAAGTAATACTTTTTTCTACCACATCAGAACATTCTAAAGTGAGACTAGTGTTTATTTGTTTTTTTTCTTTGCCGCAGTTTGTTTTGCTTTTTCTGTAAGTGCACTATCGTAAAGGGTATTATAATGCAGGCATAGTTTGTTGCTCTGCTTTGATTCACTCTAAGGAACCTACAGTTTTAACCACTACTTCCATTTCATTATCAGCATAATAATTTCCCCCACAGTAAAAATGGCAAATATTGTCTAAGAATTATTAGAAAGTAGGTTTTAACATCAGAGTCCCCCAAAGCTCCAAGTTTCACATTTTAAGTACTACTATTCCAGCAGAATAATTTTCAAATGAATAAAATATTCAGTGTTCTTTGTTTTAAATCACTCTTGTGATTATAAGAAAAATGTCCTCATTTGTAAAATACGATATTATTAATTCACATTTCATAGTGTAATTTTTCAAAGTAAAAATTAAAATGTAAAGATCATAATACCTATGTAAGATTAAGCAACCCCAAACATTAAAAAAACTGTCTTTTTTATTCTTATTGGTGGTAGTAATATTTACAATGTATAAGTGGAGGGAGTGGCTGATAAATGCCCAAGTACTTTTCATTTATTGTTGAGAATGCCACTTCTGTTCCATGCTCTGCTTAACAGTTATCCCCATATTGGCAATTACACTCACTGGATTTTTCTATCTGATAACCCTTTGACAAGAATATAATGAGAAGAAATGTTATTTTTAAAAGATTTTGTCATACTAATTTTGCATACTGAGGATAATACCAAATTTGAGCTTGAATAAATAAAGCAGAAAACTTAATTTAAGTACTAACTGTTTTGTGAATACTTTGCTCTCAAAACTCAGAATTGTCTAAGAGCTTTTTGAGGAAAAAATAGGCAGAAAATCAATATCTTATTTTCAGATTATACAGCCTTAGGGAAAAAGCACCATGTACTTGTAATTTATTTAATAAGTAGTAGTAGACCTCACACGATGCTAAATTAAATGAACACAGTCTCATTCGTAAGCTTTCATTCTCTAAGAAAATGATATCAAGTAGCCTCATAGGCTCTGTAGAAACTGAGGCATAAAGGCGTCATTAATTTGTCAAAGGTAACTTACTAAATAGGGTATAGAGATGAGAATGTAAATTCATTCCCTGGCTCACTCTTTCTTCTACACTGTGCCCTCCGATAAATTAATTTGATGTATCATTCTTTCTAATTTATTGAAATGGAAACCAATTTGCTTAAGGATTGACATAAGTACAATATTTTTCACATTTTTTCAATATTAGATTTATTTTATTAATAGCATTTTTTGATCAATTTTTTGTGTTGATTTTTAAATGCATTATGGTTTCATTTGGGCAGATTCTTTGATATTTTTAACTTTAGTCATGTGATTACAACAAGTAAAGACAAACAATATTTAATAATTATTTCCTATTTTGAAATAAACTGTGTGATTAATTAATTAATTATTAGTGATTATTTATTAGCGATTAGGTCTCACTGTTTCCCCGAGTTGTCTCAAACCCACAGACTCAAGTGATTCCTCGCTTTGGTTTCCCTGGTACCTGGGATTACAGGCACACACCACCATGGCCAGCTTATGGTTTAAATTTATATAGACTTTCATCATTTTAATTTGCTTTCAAATAGTCAAGCTGCTGTAAAAGTGGCTATCAGATATCATTGATTAAGCAACCACAAGTACTTTTTGTGTGAGCATTCAATATTTATGAGCCAATGATTTAAGAAAATTCAGTTCATTTAATCATTTTTTCTAAGGTAAGAACATAGCAGTAGATAAAAGTCTTTTACAAAGTCAAACTACAAGATCCTTTCTACCATTCTTAAAATTAAATTATATAAAACAGCTATAATTAGAAAAATAATGCTATTTACCAATAAATTTTTGGTGCAGTTTCTCTCCCTTTCAACCTATTAGATCTATTCAGTCTGTAAAAACAAAAGCAATTTAAAACAAAGTCCCTAAACTAAAATGAAAAGGCAAAATTATTTTGACCTTCAAAGCAATTTATCATTTTGTATTTTCATTATAAGTAATTGAGAAAGATGATTGACTTACTCTAAAATATATAAACATTAGAAATTGTTGTAGTATGTTTGCATTCTGAGAATTAAAAATGTAAGGTCATATAAATCTTCATGGTTTGGAAAATTAATTTTATTTATTTTGACTTGAGAAGTCAAGTCCTCATTTACCAACTTTTATCTTATTTATAGAAAAATGATGTAAAAAATAGAAAATGAAGTAGTTGTCAACACCATCTGAAAATATTCCACAGACTGAGGTTTGTTCACCTTTGTGGTAAAGTTGATTCCAAAATGTGAATCACATTATGACATTTATTTTGGTTTTGGTATAAAGATGACTTTGTTTACTATGCTGACTTCTCACAAAGGTTGGTCTGAAAATATCATATATATATACATATACAGTATATATAATGATTTATTAATTCAAGAAATCAGTCCTCTAAATGGGATATTTATTTTTATGAAATAATATGCAGTATATAGGTATGATGCATATATATATAGGTATGATCAAATATTGATATATACCATATAAAAATGCTCAAGATCATATATAGGTATGATCAAGTATTTAAGAAGAACTCAAAAACCTGTAAGTACAATATTTTATATGAAAAATATCAGTTTCTGAGAAGTCAGGATTATGTGATCAAGTTAAAGTTTGTCCTGAAGCCTTTTCTACACTATAGGAATCTTAGAGAGTCAGCTGGGTTTATATGTTTTTTTAACTTCCATCAAGTGCAGTTTTTATTATAATTCAACAGAAATCAAGTGTAAAACTATTAGAAGAAAATTGATGTCAGTATTAGTATTTTCCAAATAAATAAGTACAAAAGACTGATAAACTGGCAAACTGATTGTGTCTAAATTTGTACCAGGGGGGTTATATTCATTATTTCATCAACCTATCAGAATTCTGTTAGAGAACCTGGTAATATATGTTAACTCCACTTTACTTCAAACAAAGATAAGATATAAAGACTATAAGTTTTACCAAGTCACTCACAAATTAAGTGGTAGATGTGTAGATGTCCCCCTTGTGTGTCTAGCTCCAAAACTCAAGACATTTCTATAGCACCGAGATCTTCTCAAAGATATAGTTGCCTGGGTGAATATATTAAGTTCACTGTTCCTAAAGCTGACAATATCACAGGAAATAGTCCAATAGCCAAATTATGCTCAATGTGATAGAGGTTCAAGATTTACTAAGTTGATTTGGGAAAAGAGGACTTCAAGTTCTACTATTTATTAAAATTACTTAATCATGTAAGTAACCCTTCTATACATGTATTCTGACAACTGAAATTAGGTGTTCCTGAAATTCTTGCTACTCGAAAAAATGTTAATGCACTATAGTGTTAAGCAGGTGATAGGAAAATACCGAGATGAATAATAAAAGGAATATTTGGGACAGGCAAGTAATTAATGCTAATTTGATGATAAAATTCATGTAATAAAGACTGAATAGATGTAAGTTAATGAGGCAGGGGAAGAGATGTGTCAAATAAACAGCAGCTTTAATATCTAAGTTGACCAGAGTTCAAGAAGACAGATTTATTTTTAATATTCAGATTAGATAATCACCCAAGAAGTCAGAAGTCACTTGGCATCATTATTAGATGAGTAAGAGTAAACTGTTCCAGTGTTTTATATTATTCTATTTTTCCCTACCAGAAAAACTAATGGCCATGTGGAAATTACACATAAGCTGGAAAGCCATATTGTGAAGCAGATAAAGAGGTTTATAGACCACATTTAAACTTTGCTTACACATCACAAGGAAATGACAGAAAATAAAAACTTAAGCATTAAAAAAAAGTTGATATCAACAGATTTAAGCTATAGTAAAGTTATGGTGGGATGAACAATGTTCCCCTAAATATATCTACATCATAGTCTCCAGAATCTGTATATGTTATATAAACTAAGGATCTTTATATAGGAAGTTCATCATGGATATTTATCCTGAATATTATTTGGTTTGACCCTAGGTATATCACAATGATTCTTAAAAGAATGTCAAAATAATGATAAAGGAATAAGTGAAGATGAAAGAGTAGAAGCAAGAAATTGGAATGATAAAAATAAGAGGATATGGGTCCTTTCAAGAAGAAATAAGCCTTGGGGCAACAAAGTGAGACCTAATCCCAAAAAAATGCTGGGAGTGGTGGCGCACACCTGTAATCCCAGCTACCTGGGAAGCTGAGTCTGGGGATTTCTTGAGTCCATGGTACCCCAGGCAACATGAGCCTGCGATTGTACCAGCAAAATTAGTGAGACCTAGTCTCAAAAAAAAAAAAAAAAAAAAAAAAAAAAAAAAAAAAAAAAAAAAAAAAAAAAAAAAAAAAAAAAAAAAAAAAAAAAAAAAAAAAAAAAAAAAAAAAAAAAAAAAAAAAAGGAAGAAGAAGTAAGACTCACAATGTGACAAGTTATTTCATGGTTCTGAAAATGGGTGAAGATCAGTAATAAAAGTAATCAAAAATTACTTAATGGAAGAAAATAGCATTTAAGCTTGAATAGAATTTGATCTGTGGTCATTCCAGTCGCTTGGAAAAGAATTCTTAAAATCTGCTTTTTTTGTAAATAAATCAGTTTCCACTGACTATTACTCCTCACTGAGATGAATTCAGTTTAACTTAAAATGTCTACATTGATGTCTATCTCCCCTAAAATCAATGATCAGTCACAGTTTCACATTCATCTCATCTCTCATAGACACATATCCTTCCAGTTGATTTTGTAGTTCTATTGTATCTATTCCAATGATTTGGAGTCATAGTTTACTGGAATCCATTTTTTTTTCTTTTTTTAATTGATTACACACACATATATAATTTTGAATTGTTATATACTCCAAGGTTCTCCCATCACCATGTCACCAGTGAACCATCATCGTAATTTCTTGTGCTCATCTCTCTGGGATCCCATTTCAAAAAGCCTTTAAAAGAATTTTTTCTTTAGCTAGTCACCTGTTTACTCATATGGCTTTAAATCCCTAGCCAGTGTTTGATAAAAAGAACACTTTCCCTTTTATCGATCCTCTTCCTGATTGATTTACCCTTGGTGATTTGATGTCAGGCTTCGCATATACATATTTGCTTGGGAGTTGTATAAATTCCTTCAAACTGTATTAATACAGGACTTGTTTAGACCCTGAAATAAGGAGGCAGTATCT
This sequence comes from Uropsilus gracilis, assembly GCA_004024945.1. NCBI lineage: Eukaryota > Metazoa > Chordata > Mammalia > Eulipotyphla > Talpidae > Uropsilus > Uropsilus gracilis. Next base: position 21,836 of record PVHY01006327.1, read on the forward strand.
CTGATCAGTCAACTAAATTTCAAATAATGTTAGCTTTCAATTTCATTAAGATCCATTGTTAAGTGTTATATAAATGTTACCATCCATTGCTTTTTTCTCATTGCCTTGTAACTTTCTAATACGTAAAACCCAAAGCTAAGGAAGCTGAACCTCAAATCTGATGTGGTCTTTCTGACTTGTATGTGATTTTACACTAGTAAATTACATGGAGAACCATGCAAAAGATGCCTACTTAGTCAGACTTGCATGACTATCTTGTTCATTATGAAGTCAACCCAGGATGTACTGAAGCATATCAACTACTTCATCTGGGAAGTCCCACTTTGCATTTGAAGAAGAGGAAGTACAATTCCACTTAAGGAAAGGGAATTTTATAGCAGCTTCTATCTAGTTCCCTAAGAGAGATGTAGGTCAGGAACAACTGCTACACACTGCGCTTGTACCATGGAAAGCCATCTCATTGAACTTGGCTGCTCAGTACCATACTCCAACTACTGCATCAGTCTAGGCACTCTATTATGCTGCATTCCAAAACAACTAATGTTTATTGGTGGTTTTCAACTTTGAATCTCATTTGTTGCTATTAGCAATAACAGTAGTAGTAGTGGTAGTAGTAGTAGTAGTGTAGTAGTAGTAGTATTTTACAAATGAAGATTTTCTACTTTGCTTTTCAACCTAGAAACTTTTTATCAGTTTTAATAATTCCATTTTATTTCAACTTTTTATATTTTGCAACACTTAACCTGAACTGTACTCTTTTATGTCACTTTTTTATATCACCAAACATAAACCATGACTTTTGCAGCTGTTTAAAGACTAGTCTATTTAAGAAATTAAGTTAATTAACATGCTCTTTTTATGTAAAAGTTACAGACTTTGGTAAGTCTAAATTGCATTCTAGAAAAGTTGTAAAATTATTTTTGGTTTTTTACAGTTAAACTAATGGTGATAAAATTATATATAAAACCAATTCACTGAATGTTTAAGTGATGTCCATCTCTTTTATCAATACCAAAAATAAGACAAAAATTTACTATTTAAAAATAACCTTTGGATAAGAAAATATATGAACTATGAATTTCTCCCCCAGATTAAAAACATTGCATAAACATATTCATATAAAAGCACACCAGAGAGGAGAGGACAGAAAAAAAATACAATAAAAGCATACCAAACTCTACTAAAAAAGAGCTAGATTTAGTCTCTAAAAGGTTTAGATAATTGTTATTTTATTAATTTAAGAACAAAAGCATCAAATAAATTCATAAACATGTTGGTTCTTTGGGGGTATGTGTTGAAATATATTACAGAGATTAAACAGAATGTTTTCATAGGAATAGTACTAAATTCTGATTCATGATGGAGATCACATATTTTGAAGCTATATGTATTATTTGTATATATTACACTGGAAGGAAATGAGAAAGCATTTGTAGAAAAGTGATGTTTTAAACAATATTTTCTCTTCATGCAAGTCCATCTTATTAAAGTGACTTCAGTGGCCATGAAGAGTTAAATCATTGGCAGTATATAACAGGAAATGGACAGATCAGAGAATAAAGGACACATCAATTAAAAAGCATTTTTATTCCCTAGTCCCACACAGAAAGCAGAACAATTGTACTTGTCTTAGTGAAACAATAGATTAGGGAAAAAGTGTCTGTATGCAGACTCCAAATTTCTTCTTATAAGTTTGCAATATTTTATGAGGTAGAAGTTTTTCTTCAAATTCATCACTTATAGCAGGAATATCATTTTTGTATATTTTGTTCTGTTTATCCAACATGGCTACAAAGTTATTGTGTATAGACCATTGTAGGATGTTGAGTGTACTTTTGCCACTGCACCTAATTTAGTATGCTTTGAATGTCAAATTTTAATTTCATTCAAGCTACATGTATAAGGTTAAAATACAATGTCCATTGCCATTCACTGATAAAAGTTGACGTATCATAGTGAAATTGCACATATTTCTATTGATACCTTTCTTATTTTACTTCTTTGCAATCCCTATTAGATTATGAATTAATCTTTAATTAAGTCAAGTAATTAGTAATTAATCTAGATGTGGCAAAAAGATGGAGAGATTATTTCATATATATTTATATATACATATAGATTGAAGATATATGGATAGAAAGGCAACGGATTAATGTTATATAATAGTTTATAAATATATTTAATATAAAATGACTTATCTATAAATATAGATATAAATATAGATATGTCATTGATATAGACTTTGTAACTTAGTATTCATAATAACTTACATAATGGGGAATAGTTATAATTATGACATTTGTATGTTCTTTGCTTCAAGATTTATAATTAACGCCAGACATGGTGGCTTGTGCCTGTAAGCTTTAGCCTATGAAGGAACTGGGACTAGGGATCGCGGTTCATATCTCGCTAGGGCAACACAGTGAGACCTAGTCCCAAAAAATAGCTGGGCATGGTGGCACACACCTGTAATCCCAGCTACCTGGGAAGCTGAGGTTGGGGATCGCTTGAGTACGTGGTACCCCCAGAAACATGAGCCTGCAGTTCCATGCAAAATAGCAAAAATAGCAAGACCTAGTCTCAAAGAAAAAAGAAAAAAAAATATATATATATAATTAACAGTATAGTGGATTCAAATACTATGTCTTATTTGACAATGTCATAATTTCAGAAGAGTTAATTATACTAACTAAAATGATTATAAAGTAATAACTTCTAATATTATAAGTCTTTTTTATCTACATTATACATAATTATATTCCCAAAATTGTTGCCAATGCACAAATATAGCATCTAAGTTATTCATTCATAGTTTTTGTTGAAAATTTCACAAAAGTTTCCCCAAAATACATATCTATTTTAAATGTTGCCTTATACTTTGTGGGAACATTTCTTGGGGTGGGGAGGGTGAGGATATAGGATATATTTAATTTAGTTAAGTCAGTGTTCCACAAATTATTATTTTTCCATGCCATATAAAATACAATGCCACTCATTCACAACTTTACACAGCATCAGTAATTTATTTGGTCTCTTACTTGACACCACAAGCTTTGTGAATAAATAATAGAGCTGCAAGAAAGCTACAAGAATGAAGAATATGCACTTATATACTGAAACTTTGATCAAAATATGGTAATTTGAAAAATACTTTTTCATGGGTATTTATCTATGTTGAATATATTTTGTAAACTAGATATGAAACTATAGTTGTTCTATAGTTATTGTATTTTCCTAAAACATAAATAAGAAACAAAATAATTAAGGAAAATATCCAGAATTCCATAACTAATTAGAGACCAAGACACCATTAAAATTCATCTTTCTTTCAACATAATGAAGCTCACTTTTTATTGTGCCAGGTGAATTCACTATCTCCCAAAACTTTACTAATATTTCTAACCCAGATAAAGTTATTTTATAAATTCAAAATGGCACATGTACATGGGGGTGAACATTGAACATAACAGAAGGTAACAGGCTGAAAATTGATAAGTCCTCAATCTGGTTCCATTTAATCATGTCATTGATAGCACTTTTAAATGTTTTGTTCTATTTTATAGGGGTGAGATCTCAAACTAAAATCAAACATTATCAAGGTTATATGACTCAGTCTTACTAAATCTGGATATTCTCTTGAAGTTTTGAAAATATATACAAAAAAAAAGGAAGAATCGGTCTTTGAAAATTACCCATTAGAAACATTACTCTATGAGACTCATTTTATATATGTGTGTATAGACCTAATCCATTCACTTGAACTTCTCTGTTGCTTGCTATAAATCAATGTTTATTCATATGTTCCCTTAAACGAAGGTTGTTTCAGTGTTAACCTCTACAATATTGTCGTAGTGAACAGGATTCTCATGTTCTCATGAAGAGTTTTCCCCTGGAAAAGCCTTATCAAATGGATTGCAGCACCCACTGCTCAAGTCCACTGGGTATTTCTAAAATCCTCTTTTAACAAATTGCACTGATCATACTTTCTCATTAGTGGTATGTAAGAATCCATTTTTTCCCAGCCAACACTGGAGTAAGTAGATATTAATTTCTGAAATTTAGTGAGTATCAAATTGCAAAACATTGTTTTTATTTTGTTTTTGTTTTTATTTACTGTTTACAAATTCCCTGTCAGGCTTGGCACCATTTCCTATATTTATCAGCCACCTGATATCTCTCTTTTTGGGTTATCTATGTTTAGTCCTAATCTATTATCCTATTGGTTTGTGTTTCTCTTACTGTTATCTTTCTCTTTGTATAACTTACTAATTTGATTATTTTTTTATTCTATATAAAATGTATACATCTAAAGGGTATTCACACATACATATGCTCTCTTATAATTTAAAAATCTCATAGAGATTTTTATTCATAAGCATTAAAATTTATTCAGTTTTACTTAACATTATGCCTTATATTTATGCAATCTTAGCTTTTTAAAAAGTCATATTTAAAATATTTTATCTAAGATATGGTAGCAAATACTCTAAATAATTTGGAGTCTTTCTTTTTATGTTAGGTCTTAATCATTTCAAAAATAACTTTGATGATACACAATGTAGGAATTTATTTAAATCCTATATTTATATATGAAAAGTGTATTATACTATTATACAATTATCTAGTATTTTTGACTCATTTACTTGTAATATCACTCAGGGTAGTATTGATTATTCAATTTAAAGACAATTACTGAGCCAAAGATGATAAGACATAATTAAAGACATTTTCATAAAGAAAGCTATTTGTGTGCAAAATATTTTCTTTTTTTCTATTTAGAAGGAAGTGTTTAAAAAGTTACTAACCCATGTGCCCAGTTCTAACCATGTCCTTTTGTTATACTCTTTCCAGCAACCAAATTAAACCTAACAGTCAAGCATTTAATGATGAGCATTTTTCTGCATGACAATGTATGTGTGAGATGATATTTTGAAACATAATAGGTAAAAGTAACTTACTTTTCAATAAGTCTTCTAACTGGAAATCCATTCCTGACATTACTTGTTTAAATCTCATATGAAGGTAAAGTTGTTCACAAGCAAATAATTGCACTCTTCAATTTATCATATGTGCACTAATGAGGCTGAAAGCTGAGAGACAGAATGAGTTCCACACCTACATAAAATAATTGAAGTAGTTTTCTTCTACTCATGAAAGTCATTTGGAGGGAATTAAAAGTCATCTCATATGACTCAGTTTCCTGAGTAATTTTAATAGGTAGAAGATGAAAAAGTATTCATTAACTAAATTTTATTGACTCTGAAATTGGATGTAATAAATTTTATTACATCAGAAAAAGAAAACCTAGGCCATTTATATAATGTCAAATTATCTTGTCAAGATATGTAAAAGTTAGTGATGCATTATTACTTCAGAGTTTTACATTTTTTCAGATTTATATATAATAAGTGCACCCTTTCTTTTGTTTACCCTAAAAAGCTTTCTTCAGAGAGAGATTTCCATAGCATGTTATAAAAGATACATATATAATCTTATATTAAATTCAAAACAATCATTTTAATATATACAATATAAAGTAGTAAAATAAATAATTAAAGTATATTTTTAAATAAATATATATTTGATCAATTTAGCTATATACGTGAAACACAATTTCTTCAATGTCTTATAGTTCCTTTAGAAAAAAAAGATAATCTTTCAAATTTTATCTTAATTTTTACAGATATCAGAGTTCTAAAAGCTATGGACTATTAATAGAACATATCAATTTATAATAATTGAGATACAGCAGATATTCCATAGAAAAGTTTTTTTTGTTTGTTTAATTATTTATGTTATCTGGAGACACAAATTTCTTTAATTTTTCAATGCAGAACAGGGTCTACGCAGTTCTACTATTTATTTTTGCAATTTATTCTACAGCAAAGGAAAAGATAGTTGAAAACACATACTAGTCTGTCATTCTTAAAGTTGTAAATATAAATAAGCATAAACACTATTTTATGAAGTTATTTCTGAAGTATCCTTTCTTATAGAACATTGTTACATAGTGTTATTTCTTCTCTAAATGAAGAGACTAACTACCCATTGCTCTCTATTTGACAAACTAGAGGCATCTTGATATTTGCTGGACATCTTGCGTTCCAAACATAAGTTGTCATTTTTAACATTTCTGCTGATATGATTTGCTTGTAATTTAACACTTACAAGGCTGAGAGAGTCTCAGATTTACATAGAGGATTATGATATGTTCCAATGATGCTAGCCCCCACTAGAAATCCTTAATATTATTTTCCAAAGAGATATAAATATTCTTGAATTTAACTGCTGATATATAGTAAATTAAAAAGGTTCCTTGCCAACTTTGATCAGGTTTGAAGATACCTGGGTGAAATTAATGATAAAACCCTGGATAAGCACTTGGTTCTTAGGGAGAATTTAATAAGTTAATTATTAATAGTCACACTTTCACTTGGAATTGCATTTATGGTTACACAGAGAGAGAAATTACATGAGTGTGTATAGATATATGCAGGTATGTGTGCATGCACCTGAGTTTAATACTTGTGTGAACACAATACATGCTCATAGTTAAATCATTTAATTTCATTATTCTTTAACTATAAAACAACTTAACAGAAGGGATTACAAAAGCCAATACTTACTTCTAACTTGCATGATATATTCATTTCTTAAATGCTCCTTTAAGGCTAAGAGAAAAAATGTGGGAAACAAGTAGAAATTTAAAAGCATGTGTTTCCCTTATTTTAAGTTATATTTTGCATACACTTTATAGATCAAAGTCCTATCCTAGAAGTTGTTAAGAAAATGTCTTTCTCTTTCCTCAATAGTGTTTATTTCATCACTTAATTTTGTATCCTGATTTTATGTATTTTCATGTTTTATGTAATTTTAATTTTGATTCATTGATAAATTTTGTGAGTTTCTTCTATAGCCAAGTTCAAATGTTTATTCTTTATTCAAATATACAAAAAACAAAGCTTTTGTTATAATTTATAATGAACTTCAACTCACTTAAGAGAGCTTATGCAAACTCTTGATAGAATATATATATTTTTTCAATTATTACTAGCAAAAATATTTTTTTGTGTGAATGAGAAATTCAAAGTCATCATCAAACATCCCTGTACAGTCCCATAAAGTAATCTCTCTGGTCCAAAACAGTGACTAGATGAAATGGGAAGTAAATCTCTGAGTAACATCTGAATTGGTCTGTTTTTCTGTATGTTATTCATAACTTCACTGATATCTCTGGTTGAGTATTGTTCAGGAGTATTTCTTTATTCCATACAAAGTTCACTCTCCAATCTGTAAGAAAATAAAATAATGTTGGAGTTATCATGGGTTTTAGATACATGCTTATACATTCTCAGAAAGTGGTTGAAAACAATTCTTTCATTTTCTACATGTTACTTGAACTAGTTACTCTGACACTTGATAGTTCAGCTTGCTTCAAGCATATATGAGTTGCTAGCAGGTGAAAGTAGAATTCCCTCTTTCATGCACAGCAAGTCATGAATTTGAAATTAGGTCAGCGTAGATGCAAAGAATTTTAAAGAAATTTGGTTAAATCATTACAGTGGTTGTAAAAAGTCTCCTGAAGTTCCAAGTCAATCTGGTCTACATGTGCATACATGTAACCCCCCCCCCAAACACACTCCCAAAACACATCACAGAGTCTCTGGGATGATGCCCTTTTATCATGCAGTATAATAGCTCCATTGCACAGGTTCTTTTGGCCAATAGGACAGTGTATCCTACCTTTGTAATACCAACAAACTACTTCCTGCTACTACAGGTAATTCTAAACTCCCTCTTACCTTTACAGTGTTCCATTCTTTCTGTTTAAATCACCAGAGACTCAAGTGGACATCCAGTATTTGCATGCTCTTACACATTCAAAGAACATACACTAGCACTTTTTAATTAAAGTCATAAAAATAGTTTCATGTAACTTGAGGGGTAATGGGAGAAAAATACAATATCTAAAGGCAGGGTTGGACAAAGAATTCCCTACCATTAAATTTCTGATCAATTGTTTAACTTCACTTTATATTTCCTTGAGGTTTGCAATAGGTTATCAGTACAATTTTTTTGACATGATTTCATGTCAATTTTACATAAATCTGCCTACAGTTTAGTACATTCCATCTTTGTTTTTTGAATTTTGATGCCTCAGAAGAAACAGAATACAGTAAAAATGCAAATATTATATTATGTGCATTGTAACATCACACTTCCATGAAATACTATGGCATCATAGGCATTATAGTGCTCATTATATATCCCCATCAATTTATCAGTTTAAATAAATGCAGTTTAAATGAGTTGAGGAATGGCTTTATTCTTCTTTAAAGCAAAATTGAAGTTAACATTAAAAACCGAAAGTTCTATCATTGCGGTGACTGACTCATAAAAAAATTATTGTGCCATGACTCATTGAAGAATGTGGAAATACATTAAATAATTTAAGGCCATTTTAAACGTTAACAGAGAACTCATTCTAAGATATATATTTTGTGGAGTCATGTTGAGATGAATATTTTAACATTTTCATATCTTTTTAAGAATGCATCTTTAAAGAATTATAAAAGCATTATTCTTAGATGTTTAACCATAAAATTATTTTTCCAATTAAATTTAAAAACACAAATATGCATGCTTTTATATACCTGCTCATGCTTTTATCAAATATATGATCTAGTTATAATCCTACCAATCAATTTAATAGCAAAATAGTAGAATGAGTTAATTTTTAATGTCTAGTATTGACAATATGTTCTTCATGAATTCATTTATATCAATTGCTATTTTAAATTATATCATCTTATATACGTATATATTATTTATATACACTATATTTTGAACAATATAAAAAGTATAGTTATTTTTTACACATACAAAATCCTATATATAACCTTTAAGCTTGTAATAAATTATGCAAATTACTAAGTAAAAAAAATCAAAAGAGAGAGAATGTGATGCTCTCTAAAATCCCCTGAATGTAAGTTTATTTTTGTTTTATTTTTTTAATTTTTTTTCCGTTTCAGAGCTGCCTTTATTTATTTATTTGTTTGTTTGTTTATTTATTTATTTATTTATTTATTTTTATTCATTTTATTGATTTGTCACAATTGTGAATTAATTGATCCCTCCTCCTTCCTCAATATCCCCCCTCTGTATCCCCCTTCCTCCTCCCTCCATCTCCCCCATCTGTATCCCCCCTTCAGTCACTCCTCCCATTTGTCTGCAAACTGTTGTTTGGTTAAGTTGATGTTTAGTTGTTGGTTGTTTGGCCTGTTGTTCTCTTCCGATATGTGGTAAGTGTGTGTGTAGTTTTTTTGTTGTTGTTGTTTTATTTTATTTATTTATTTATTTTACCCCAGGGCTTTCCCACTTCACTAACATTTGTTAACTATCTTGATCTTTTGCACTCTTCACCTCCCCTGCCTTCTTCCTCTTCCTCCTCTCTCGCTCCCTGGTTCAGTCCCATTGGTTGTTTTCATTTTTTTTTTTGTTTGTTTGATTTTCCCTATATCCCTCATATAAGTGAGACCATCCTGTGCTTCTCTTTCTTTTTGGCTTATCTCTGCTAGTATGAGTCTTTCTAGTTCCATCCAGGTTGCTGCAAATGACATGTGTTTGTCCTCCTTGATGGATGCGTAGTATTCCATTGTGTATATGTACCACATTTTTTTTAGCCAATCATCCGTTTGGGGGCATTTGGTTTGTTTCCAATTCTTTGCAACTGTAAACAGGGCTGCAATGAACATGCGTGTACATGTGTCCTTTTGAATTAATGTCCTCATGTTCTCTGGGTATAATTCCTAGTAGTGGGATTGCTGGGTCGAATGGTAAGTCCACATTCAATTGTTTGAGGGTCCTCCATACAGTCTTCCATAGTGGCTGGACCAGTTTGCACTCCCACCAGCAGTGTAAGAGAGTTCCTTTTTCTCCACATCCATGCCAACATTTGTTGTCTGTTTTATTTATGAGGGCCATTCTTACTGGTGTAAGATGGTATCTCAGTGTGGTTTTAATTTGCATTTCCCTAATTATTAGTGAGGTGGAGCATTTTTTCATATGTCTATTAGCCATCTGTATCTCCTCTTTGGTGAAGTGTCTTTTTAGTTCTTCTCCCCATTTTCTGATTGGGTTTTTTGCTTTGTTTTTGTTGAGCTGTAGGCGCTCTCTGTGGATCTTTGTTATCAGGCCCTTGTCACTTGTCTGCAGGGCAAAAATTTTCTCCCAGTTGGTTGGGTTTCTTTTTGTTTTGTTTATTGTCTCTTTTGCTGAACAGAAACTTTTTAGTTTTATATAGTCCCAGCTGTTTATGCTTTCCTTCATTTTGTTGCCGGCCATAGTTGTTTCCCCAAATGGATTTCTGAGGTGAAATTCATGAATGGTTTTGCCCAGGTTTTCTTCTATGTATTTTATGGTTGCAGGTCTCACATCCAGGTCCTTTATCCATTTTGAGTTAATTTTTGTACAGGGTGTGAGGGTGTTATCCTGGTCCAGTTTTTTACAAGTTTTGATCCAGTTTTCCCAGCACCATTTACTGAAGAGGCTATCCTCATTCCAGGGTATGTTTTTTAGCCCTTTGTCAAAGATTAATTGACTGTATATGTGTGGTTTTATTTCCAGATATTCAATTCTGAGCCATTGGTCTGTTTTTGTACCAATACCACACTGTTTTAAGTATTATGGCTTTGTAGTACAGTTTGAAGTCTGGAATAGTAATACCTCCGTTCTCTCTTCTGTTTGTCAATAGGGTTTTGGTTATTCGGGGTCTTTTGTTGTTCCATATGAATTTCAGTAATTTTTTGAACGTAAGTTTAAAAAGAAGAAACATTTTGAGAATTATCTAATGTTATGTGAGGAAAGGTATTATAAGAATAATGGATATTTCAGAAGGGGGAGATGGAAGAAAGCAGAGACTACTTGTAGGAAATTTTCCCAAACCTGAGAAAGAATCAAATATACAAATCAGTGAAATCAAAAGAATACCTAGTTGCTAAAAGTTAATGAGCCCTACAGCTAAAAACAGGGTGGTGAAACTCTTAAAAGCTCAAGGCTGGGGATTAAAAACACCAATTTCACCAACTGACAGAGACAACTGAGAGAAGATAAACAAGAACACAATGACACAATGGCCTTAAATGAAGAATGAGATCACATGAATTTAACAGGCATTTACAGGGTACTGCATCCCACAAAACTGATTACACCCTTTTTTCAAGTGCATGTAGCACATTCTCCAGGATTGGCCACATATTGAATCACAAAACAATTAGAAATAAACTCATAAAGATTGAGATTGGATTACTATCTCACATGATATACAAAAAAAAATTCTCAAAAAATTAAAATACATGGATGTAGGGCCAGACATAATAAAATAAGTAAAATAACATATAGGTGAAACACTCCATAACATAAGCTATAGTGATGTCTTTGTGGATTTGTAACCAACAGCAAGAAAGAATATAAGATAGAATGCAAACAACTGGGACTACATCAAACTAAAAAGCACCTGCAGAACAAAAGAAACTATAATTAAAACAAAAAGATACCCTACTGAATGGGAGAAAATATATAAATGCTAATTATAGTATCAGGATTTTTTTTTTTTTGGTGATAATTGATGATATGAAGTTAGTTAAATTATATTTCATGAGTATTGAATCAAAACTCTCATTGTTTTTACTTAGTTGCTTTATACTATAACAAAGTCTGAAGTGTCAATGAAATTATAATTCATATGTAAGTCATTTTCCAAGGCAGCTAAAAAGCTTTGCTTTTAAACAAAGTTTGCAATTGAATGTCAATTACTTCCACAATAACTTCCTGTATTAAATCTGATTGTTGATTGATGAATGTTTAATTCTAGCTAAGCATTGTAGAAATAAGTCATAAATGACATATTAAATAGGCATATATTAAATAGTAGTTATAATTAAATTCATAACCTTAATAAACTTGGAAATTCACCATTAAACAATGAGTTCATGAAATAAGTACATTGTTTAAATCCCTAAGTAGTAGCAAGAAAAACATTACTTTAAATCAATGTATATAAAGTAAAATCTTAATGACTACACTTCTTTTGTATTAATACATTTTAATTCGTTAAACATTTTAACTTTTATGTCTTGCATATGATCATGTGATAGTAAAAGCAAAGCCATTAAGTTAGAATATAAAATATAAATGAAAAATTTATCAGTGATTTATAAAATATGGATTGTCATTTGTATGACTTTTGAAACACCAAAAGAATATTGAAATCATGGAAGCTGAATGAAATGTCTTTTAAGATAAACCAGATATTGACGTTAGCCATCAGCTCTGATAATTTCGGAGACATGAAAATTCAACTAACAATCATTGGGTAATATTGCTCAGGAATATCTGCAAGACTTTCCCCCTTAAGATTCTTCAGTCATTATTTTGAAGTAGAAGATGTGTTCAACAAAAGTGCATTATCAGCTTCAATATTTTCTTAGCATTAAAAGCAACCTCAAGAAATGATTGTGTAATATGAAATATCAGTGCTTCCAAAAATATACTACCAATTGATTTTAAAAGGAAGCTGGAAAATAGGAAATTTCTACTTCCAACTTACTGGTTTTCTGAGGATTCTGTGTACTGCTTTCCCAGAATGACTACCACTATGTATCCCCCACTCACAGTGTTTAAATGTTTCCTTTGTTCCAAGTCCTCTCCAAGGTTGTTGTTTCTTTTCTTTGATAACCATATTCACAGATGTGGGGTAATATCATTTTGGTTTTGATTTACATTTCCCTAATAAGAAGTGATGAGCATCTTTATAGGTGCCTGTTGACCATCTGTTTGTCTTCTCTGGAGAAGGGTCTATTTTGTTATTCTACTCATTTTTAAATCAGGCATTTTTTTATTTGCTTACTTTTGAGTTTCATGAGTTCTTGTATATTTTGAATATTATCACTTTGTCAGATGTATGATATAAAATATTTCTTCCAATTTACTGGAAAGTATTTTGATGCAAATTTCTTTCACTATGCATTTTTTTTTTTAGATTGATGTAGTCTCCTTCATTTACTTTTGCTTTCGTTTCCTTGCAGAAGTCAAGTTGCTTCTATGACCAAAATCAAGAGGCATATTCCCTTTATTTTCCTCCTATGTATTTTATGGTTTCAAGTCTCACATCCAAGTGTAGAATACACTTTGATAAGCTTTTGTGTATGGTGTTCAATAGTAGACTGGTTTTATTTTTTTGCATATGACTGTCCATTTTTCCTAAAACCATTTATTCAAGATTTTCTTGCTTCATTGAAAGCTTGCTTCCTCTTGTAAATTATTTGTGTGGCTTTAATTATGTCTCTCAATTCTGTTCTATTTTTCTGTGTGTTTATTTATATTCCAATACACTGCTTTAGTTACTATTACTTCAAGGTATAATTTGAAGTCAGGGAACATGATACTTCCATTTTTGTTCTTTTATCTCAGGAGTGATTTTGCATGTGGAGTCTTTTGAAGTTGTATAAATTTATTTTTCATTTAATTACTATATTTTTCACAATGAAATATATATTTATTTTTTTTGAAGAGGGGGTACTTCTGACTATACTTCTCTATGTATGAGAAAGAATATGACCGTTTAACTGCCATAAATGTGACAACAGTAGCTGTGACACAGATTTATATCTTTTCTCACTTAAGATATTAAAATAAAAACAATCCAAGATGTGAAAAAAGTTATGCTAATGAATTTTTCCTTATTATTAGTTTAATACCTCTGAACTTGAATACATGTGTGGATTAGCTAGTTATTTACTTTTTCTTTTGTAAATTATTGATAGAATTCCTTTGCTTTTCTATAGGGGAATAGTAGTGATTTTTCTTCCTGTCTTTGATTATATACTTTCAAACAAGGAACTGAATTTTTTGGCAAACTTTGTTGTTTACCCTTAGTTCTTTAATATACATGTGAATGCATTTGTGGGGAGTTGCAAATATTAATAAATTTTATGTGACCAGTTCTAATTAATGGATTAAGTATAAGCTCAGTGATGGCAGGGAATATTTTTTTGTTGTTGTTCACTGTTATATTCAGAGTACATAGAACAGCACCTCATAAAGTGCAGCACTTAATAAATATTTGTTGAATGAATGACTCAGTAATGACACGAAATGCTAAATAGAACCACATTAACAAAGAGGCTTTATAAGGAAAATAAATGTCTTTAGCTAAATGGAATTTTAGGATTCTGGAGTATATTCTGAGTTCTCTATCATAGCAACTTTATTTAAAGGAATCTCTTTGAATAATGTCAATTTTATATGTAACTATGTTTGCAAGGCCTGGGACTCTTCTCAATCAGATATAGGGACAGCAATAATGCAAAATTTCAACAATTTGTAAGTATCCATTTATTTGCTAAAGAATTTGTGGATAAATTAAATTCCTTAGTAGAAATGTGCATAAATAGGGAAATACTTGGTTGCATATATTTAAAATTCAAGCCTGATGTATTTAAGTATAATCAATATGAGTCTGGAAAGCAGAAACTATGTTCAGCTGAATGAATAAAAAATTTTCATGGAATATAAAAGATAAGCTAGTGCAGAATAATAATAAGATTTTGATAGAAAACAATTGAATGAAATGAAAGCTCCATTTTACCATCAGCAAATAATTCAAGTTTAAATAATTTTTCTGCACATCAGAAGTAGAAGCTAGACAAGGTAGTCAGGCAGATTTTGTACAAGTACGGTATATCACAACAGTGAAGTTTTATATTTATTCTATCAGTATGAAAACAGTATTTTTTTTGCCATTTTGAATTTTATAAAATTAAGAATCTTAGAAGAGGAAAAAGAGAAAAATTATTTAAAACAGTCTTAGCTATAACATAATTATAAAAAGAGTACTAAGGTAATAGTATCCCATTCTTTCATTGATTTTCATGACCTTTTACAAGCTTCAAGGTAATATGTTTTGTAGAATGCTAATCAATTTAAATGTGTTTGATGTTTTCTATCGATTTGTATTGGGGTGTGTTTACTTGACAGGATATCACAGCAGTTACACTGTGTTTTCATGGCATCCTAACAGATGGCAAACAGCTTCAATGTGTCCCAGTACTGATGAAGTTCACTTTGATTACTTCATTAAGGTAAAGACCGACATGCCTTTCCATTCTAAAATTACTCTTATTTCTGTTTTGTGATTAGTTTGTGGGAAGACATCCTGCAATTATATAATGTGGTGCTCTTTACCAATTTTAACTTTATTTGTATTGTTATTTAGAATAGATATATATTTTAAGTTTCATGCACTGCATTATAATGTGTTGAGATGACTCTCTTATCTTAAATTGTCCCAGATACAACCAATGATAGCTACTTTTTTTGGAGGGAATTTGATATTTTATCTTTCTTGTTGCATTTTTCATTTGGAACACTTTCTACTTTCTAGAAGAACAAGATGCTCCCAAGTCATTTTGTGCTTTTACTGCCCCAACCTCAAAGTAGCCTTTTCTCCAGGGTACTATGGTTTGTTCAATACAAAATGGTGGCTAGAAGCAAGAGCTAGGTTCTAGACATGCTGTTGCACTTATTACATTTTTGTGGGATGTGAGTTGCTGCTCTTACACCATCTTAGCACACAGAATTTATAAATGTCATTATATAAGTAAATATAAAATCGCACATCTAGGACTATACTATAATTCATCTATCTATGTAATATGTATGTACCTATCCACCTACTAACTGAAAACTTCAGATTCATATTCTTTCCAATTTCTAATCCAACATCACCAGGTATATTTTATCTTTTCTGTTTGCATAGTTTTATCTAACAACCATCTCTGTCAGTGAAGCAACATGCTCACTCAACCTTAATATATTTCCTAATTTAATCAATTCTCATAGTTCCATCATGGAAGGACAAATGCTCTTTCCACCCCAATCAGACTCCAATATTTTGTCCTGCCCTGGATCCACATGGAAAGACCTCTTTTACCAACCCAAGCTGCAACAATCTGGAGCAACCTTACTCTCCTCTCAGAAGCTTTACAATGGCAGTAACATCTCTGTTTATCAAAATCTCACTGTGAGCACCCTTCATTGTTCTTCAATGTTATCTCTACTCATCTCAGAAACTAATACCACACTACTAAGCTTAAAATTTGATAGAAATATATATATGTACTATATATATATGTGTGTGTATATATAATTAAAATGTTATTTCATTTCATTGAAAATAAATGTTTTCAAACACACTGAATAAGAAACATAAAGAAAATACCATCAAGTCCAATATAAAGGAAAATAAGTCAAATTAATATAAATATAAGTTTAATTAAATATGAAAATTATATATAACATAAAGATATATATTTCTATATAGTCTCAACATGTTTAATGTTTAGTTTATTATTTTTTTCTAGAACATAATTCCTTTCTTCTTGGAACTAACTAATGAATTATCACTGTGAATGAATTGACAGGCAGTAGGAATGTATGGTATAAACATTTACACCATCTTTTTTGAGGTATCTGCTTGAGGTGAGAGCATTACATGTTCTTCAGTAAAAACAAAATGCTGTTTTGCAAAAAAGAAGTGGCTGTTTCTTTACTGGCTCAATAAACTGAGAAACTACAAAACTCTCAAAATTGTCCTAATTCCAAGTTATTTCACAATCACGATTTTCCTATCAAGGATTTCACTTTAACAAAGAAAATATGTAAAACCCGTATATTTATTTTCCTTTTCACCTCTTCAGTCATTTAATTTTCTTTTTTGATTTTCAGCATAGTCTACCTTATGACTTCACAAGATAAATATTATTTTTGAAGGTGCCATGGCAAGCTAAAATTTAGGTTATAACATCAGTTTAACAATCACCTGCTTTGAGTCTAACCTTTTCTTTCTTAATGATCTTTAGTTTCATTAGGCAAACATTTTATTGACTTTCACCAGATTAATTACTGTATAATTTTATCTACTAATGCCTTTCCTCACCGGGCTGGGCTGGCCTGGGTCGGGCCAGAGCCAGTGATGCTGGGAGGCAGGGAAGACCCAGCAGTTCACCTCGGAATTTTTGACACTTTTTCTGGACTCTCTCTGGCCTTCTCAAGTGCTCTTCTCTCTGTACTCTTTTATGCTCTAGCTCATGTTCTCTCTGTTCGAGTGCTCTCTTCCTGGAATGACACTACCATTTTATATTCTCTCTCTTAGGCCCGGGTGTATACACATGCACATGTATTCACCCACTGGGCTGCACTGCACAATGGTGATGAGGGCACAACACCACAGGTGCTTGTTATCTAGTATAAGGTAGGGAAAAGCCTGACTGACTCACCCTACAATCAGTATGGAACAGTAGCAGCAGTAACTGTTAGAGAATAATAGACAATAGAGATTTTCTGTCTTTATCTAAAAGTCTGAGCTGTTATCTGGATTGTAAATGACCTTAGATGGAAGAAATTCAGCTGTATAGTAGTTTTTTTTTTTTCTTTAAAGTAGATTTTATGCTGCAAGGGGAGCCATGTACATTGTATACATATGTAAAACTAAAGAATTGGTACATGTCTATGAAAGAGGAACTCTTACAGAAACCTCTACTTTATTATAGTAATTATGCCTGGTCAGAATTCTGAATAGTTTAATATTTGCCACGTTATATGGTTGTGAAAAAAAGAGTGTGTTTAGAGAGAGAAGGAAAAGGAACACATGCTTTAAGTTATGAAACAGTATTTATTCAGGCTATTAGGTTGTAAGGTAAATGAATTATTAGGCTTTTTACCTTTCTGCCATAGTCTCTATGGCCAGCACCTGTGATATTGCACCTTCCTCATGATTATACATACCTGGTCCAGCAGGTGTTTGCACAGTGGGTGGATATACCTGGGTCTAGGAAGTAGGGGTTTAGAGGTGGAGTTACCCTGGGGAAGGGAAGGAGAAAAAGTGAGGAGAACTTGTGTAGAAAATGCCAGAGAGAGACCAGAGAAAGAGCACAATGATTTATATGGGACCCAAGAGGTCTTGTTGCCTGTTTACCTCCCAACCACCCCTTGCTTTGCTCCCTCTGCTGCTTAGCATGCCTGCTTGTCATGCCACCAGGTCAAACATGGGGCAGAAGCCTCTAACCAACAGGCCACTTTTAAAATGCAGCTTCATCAGTCAGTTCTCTCAGGTCCAAACCACCTGCGTGTAGCAGTTGCCAGACAAATGCAGTTTAACAACTGGGTTTTATTAACTAGGGAAAATAACCAGGAAAACAAAAAAGTCCTTCATGCTATCAGTGGTCAGTTATTTCACCTCAAGTACCACTTAGTCCGAAATTCCCAAACCCAAGTCCAAGATGGTGCTCCTCCAAACCTGCAGGCACCCTGCAATGTCCAGTCCTTCTCCTGTGTCTTTTCTTTGCTGCTTCTCTCTCCAACGTTCAGAGCTGTTCTGCTTTTCCAAGGCTCTTGAAATTTCGGCCACAAAATGCTGATCCCAAATCAACTTCCCAAATATGCCAGCTTTTTGCAGCTCCAGGAACTTTCTATTCCAGACCCGCCTTTGGTGGTGTCTGGCTACATTTACCAGGCCTGCTCTCAGCAGCCCCTGGTCACCCTGGCCTACCATTCTGGCATCCTACTCCACACCGGCTATTTCTTTGCCAGTCATTCTCCCACCATGGTTTCTTGCCACCACCAACTCTCTTTTTCAGGGGGTTTCCCCTGGCAGGCTGCATGGGCCTGTTCTATCAGTCTGCTATTCTCAGATCTTCTTTCCTCTCTTTCTCCTCGCTCTTCCCTTTTTATCAACCCTCTCTTCATGCTTCCCATTTTCTCTCTGGGTCTTTCAGACTCCACCCACCAGGGCATTTTGGTGCCCATACAATTTTTAACTGCATCAGTCATACAATTGGTGTGCTTGTGTACCTGGTTCCTGCAGAGCATTAAAGCCTGTAAGAATCTACCAAGGGCTCCGACACTCGACATTCTTCTTTAGTTACAAGAATCAATAAAGAACGACCAAGATGGGACTATTGCAAAACATCACTTTTTAGTGATGATATAATAAGTGCTTCAAAATAACAATATTTCTACTTGTCCTAATAGCTATAGTAGCAAATCATTGTCAAGAAAAGAGCATTCAGTTTAAAAGAAAAATGTGTACTAATTCATGAATGAGTAGAAAATTATATAAAGTGGGAAGTCAAGTCAAGTGAAAAGGCCAGAACAGTTAATAAAGTTTTTTGTACAGCATACTAAGATTAGACACTTTGGTTTTACTTTATAGTAAATTACTGTTGAGTTGTGACTATGAAACTACTTACAGTTTTTCAAGTTGTCTGTGAAGGCAGCATGAAACTACCAAAGAGCAGGAATACTGCAGCAACAAAGTCTCTGAATTTAATTTTCTTTTTTTTACAAATTGAGATTGATATGTTTCTTAAAAGTTGATTAGAGATGAGGTTTGTTTAAAATTGTAGAGATATCAAAAAATGAAAAGTGCCTATCTTCAGCATCATCTTTAGCATATTTGAATTCTTCAAATGAAAGTGAAATTTAAAATAATGCAATCACAACTTAAGGTGTTTTAAATAACCTCATTTATCTCAACATTAATTTCCTCATCTTATCAACTCAATTACATTTCCATTGCAAATAGCTTTACTTTGATGATTTCTAATCAATTTTATATTTATATTGTGATAACAGAAATTGGTGTTTTGATGACTAAATCACTTAATGCAATAATTTCACTACATAAATTTACATAATTGCTCTGACCAAAACATGTTTGTAGAAACAGCTGGGGGCTGAGGGTTGAAGGTCTTTAATGATAAACCATGTTATTTTAATATTGTGCATTTAGAAAACTTCTAATTTACTAAGATTGATTAGGGAATAAAGTGCTAACACAAACAGCATAACTTTATGCATGAATAATCACTTTGAATAACTTCAGATTCATTCAAATATATATGTGTATATATATATATATAATTCTATTATCAACAAAAGCTTTAATATCTGCATTTTTATATCAAAAGCAAACATTTTCAGATGCAAATTCTAGAAATCATAAGGAGTAGGTGTATTTAACTTTAAAATCACTTAACAGCCCAAGGTCCATCCATGTCATAAAAAGTAGCTATGTTTTTCTTTTCCCTTGTGGCAAATAATATTTCATTTTATGTATGCATATCGCATCTTTATCCATTCATCTTATATCATATATATGTATATATGTATATGTATCTTGTAGGGGGGATAAATTACATGCACATGCATATCACATTTTTATCCATTCATCTGCCATCTATTAAAGGACACTAAGAGATAAGTCAGGCAGATATGTGATATCACATATATATGGAATTTTAAAAATCTAAACTCAGAAATAGAGAGTACAATGGTGGTTATCAGTATCTGGAAAAGGAGTTAAAGGGAAAGATATTGCTTAAGAGTGCAAAGACTAGTAGGTATAAGTTCTGGACAGTTAATGCACAGCATAGAGAATATAGTCAATAACATGTATTACAAGTTCAATATTGCTAAGTGGCTAAAGCTTAATTGCTCCCATCTTACATACAAAATAGATAACTATGGGGCAATATAGAGGTGATAATTTCCCTACAGTTGTAATCAGATATATATATATATATATATATACATTAAATATGTTGTACACCTTAAACTTGCATTTGTTATATGTCAGTTATATTGCAACAAAATAACTGTAAAATATGTACATGCCCTAAATATATAATAAAGAATTACCATTTTGAAATGGAATTTTCAAAATCATCTATGAAGAGTGATTACCTTATACTTTCTTAGCATCATAGATGTGCTTTCTAATTTAATGTTCTGATTAATTTTCATAGGTATTTAAACTAAAAATGAATTAGTGAGATTCAATATTAATGAAATTATTTATCGTCCCCATTTTAAGCATGAAGTAAAAGTATCTCAAGGGACTATTTTCAAAAAGTTATTTTGATCTTATATTATACTGATTAATTTAAAGAACTGAGTTTAAATTAAATAGGTATCAAGCATGTCACATACTGTTGGAGAGAGATCTTCCTTCATCTCTAGCTTCTAAATTAGTGCTAGTCTCTGTGTGATTTTATGCCCCAAATAAAAAATTAGATGGATTACATTTTACTATCTGCTATTTATAGTAAACTTAAAAACACTTTCAAAGTAAACTGATTTAATTAAATGTTCATGAAAAATAGTGGAGGAACTGAAAACTATCCATTTTGATCAAAATGTAATAATCATCTTGTACTATTTTTGAATTTCATGAAGCATGTAGGTAGTAAGTTCTCAAATCATTGCCTTTTCTTTTTGTTTAGTCTCTGATATAAATGAAAAATATTTTGAAGGATTTGACATAAATGTCAAGATATTTTAAGTAAATACTCTATGTATTTTTCTACTTTGCATAAGGTAATGTTAAAAGACATTTAATGGTGTTTCATTAATTACATCAATTGTAATTTTATAAGTTTGAGACATTTTGTATTTTCTTCACTATTAGTGTCTGTGTAAATTTATCATCATGTTATGCCAGTAGAACCTACATGGATTCAAATTATAAGACACTTGCCTTAAAACTACATGTAATGCAAATAAATATTAAAGTAGCTTTTAATTTATAATTAGGAAACATTTTACTTTGACATAAAATAAAATTATTATGCAAAAGACTTTGATTTATTGCTGTGAACTGTCCTAAAATATAAAACTAAAATATTATATCTTGTAAATCAATTTTCACGCATAATAGATCTGCACATCAAATGGAAGGAAGATTGAGAGTACTGAATTGGATATTTTTAGTTATTTGGTATTTGCAATACCTTTTGAAAAACCATTAGAAAACATCACAAAATTCACAAAATGGTGGCAATTTTAATGAAATTTCATTTGCTGGATGAATCAAGGCTGTAAAAACAAAAAACTTTTACCTGTCATAAAATATGACTTTATTCTTCTATATAGATATATCTATTATGATGTTTAAGTGTTAATTTTTAGTCCTTATGAAACCACAAAACAGGGTATTTAACTAAACTTACAAACAGAAGAAGCTGGCCTTTTTAAATCCATTTTCTCATCAGGTTTGTCCCAGACCACATGAGTAGCAGGAAGACCACACTGACCTTAAGAGGAGGTAAAACAAACTTTATTCAGTAAGAGGATAAAGTAGACAAACCTGACTGAGAATACAAGGGACCTCTTTGGTAATCTTACCACATAGTACAGGCTCTAGTTCAAAAAATTGCACATGCGTCCTTAGCCACATATGTCCACAAAATGGCGGCTGTCTCAATTTCTGGCCAAATGAAGAAACCAAGATGGTGTCATTGATCCTCCTCCAAAGACACAGCTAGCTATTCACGTCAAGCCAAATAAAGAAACCAAGATGGTATTGTTGCTCCTCCTTTAAAGGGGGGAAATTCAAATTCAATGAAGAAACCAAATGGCAGTCAATCTTCCTCCAAAAGGCACAGCTCCAGCATTCTTTCAGTTTCAACTCTAAAGCGGCCTGAAACCAGCAAGACTCACTCAATATAACAGTAGCAACCACTTCAGATGTCTCAACATTAAAACAGTAATTCTCCAAGTTCTTTCCAGGTCTTCAGACAATTCCCAAGCTTTGCAGTTTCAAAGTTAAAGCAAGTTTCCAAGTACCACATTTTCAAGTCAGCTTACACAAGTAACAAGTTTCTTCAACATGTTTCTCCAGGCTTCTTACCAACCCAGGCTGGGCATGGAAGCCCACAGCATGACTTCTTTTCCCTGCCCTGCTTCTGCCCATGGCAGTGGCAACTCCAAGGCCTCCAGCCTCCCTGCTGCTCCTCTGTTCTCTCTCTCCAGCTCTTTGTCTCCTTCCTCCTGTTGCTCTCCAGCTGCACTCCTTAAATCTTCTCTCTCTCTCTCTCTCTCTCTCTCTCTCTCTCTCTCTCTCTCTCTCTCTCTCTCTCTCTCTCTCTCTCTCTCTCTCTATTCCTCTTGTGAGAAGCCTTGGCTTCCCTTCTCCAGGTCTCTGTCCACCAGGGCACAATAGGTGCTATCCTAATGCAGCGTTATCATGCTGGGTCCATGGCCCCCAATTTCACCACAACACCCCTATCACTTATATTTTACCCCAGTATTTAAATATGTTCCTTTTAACTTACATTTTCTATTGTGAAAAAAATTAAAAATTGTTTATAAATTGATTTATTGTTATTCAAATGCCAAACTCTGTTGATAAGTTTAGTAATAAGTCCAGTATTCAGCATATTTTATCTTTTCTATTATATGTGTGTGGGTAGAAGAATTTCTATTAAAACAAGACACTCATGCTGTAAGTTTCTTTTATTTCCCAGTACTTGAAATTTATGTACTTTCATTTTTCATTTTCTGGACAGATATTCAGAAAAATGTGAAATAGTAATTGTTAGCAACTTAATTTGTCACTGATGTTAAAAATCTACATTTTTAATATTTTTCCATTGAGCATTGTTTTATTGTTATCATTTTTACAGAGTAGCAAATGTTTTTCAATCTTTAATTCACAAGACTTTCTTCCCCATGGGTAGGTCTTTTTTTTTTTTTCTCAATATTTTACTTCACTGAAATAATCATTTGCATTCATCTTCTAATTAATGTGATAAATTAGCTAATATGAAAACTATTATGGAATAATCTCAAGTTGTTAAAAATAAGTTTTTAATTCCAAGTTGTTAACTTTCACTTGCATAATGCCATGGCTAATATTCCCCAATGTTTTGTCAATTGAGTTGAAAAAAAAAAGTGGCACATATACTAGTTTTTAATTTCTGTTCTATCATAGTGGCAACAAAAAGAAATGGTTTGGGGGAATAACACACTAAAAAGAAAAAAAAAAACAGTTGTGGAGTCAGATTGCTAGTGGCATATCTGTGGCATCAATCACAAGGGGGTAAGAGGATCAAGGGTAAATAGATCACAGGGTTTTTAGCTTTAAGGTTGGTGTGTCTGCTGCTCAGATATTGTCAGCAGATATTGTAATCAAGTTATACTCTCTGATCCTCCTATGGCTCAATCTTATCAGCAGGGCATTTCACTGAGGACACTGTGGTGTTGGAAGGTATGCATCCCTCAAGGTTCCCTAGGTTTACCTGGTCACATCTCTTGATGCATGCTCATTGGCCCAGGGCCATCAGTTTTAAAAATATAATACTGCAAAATGTTGCTAAATCAAGAGAATGAAATCTCAGTTGGATGTGAATACATGTGAATATATGTATATATTATATTAGTTTATTATTATGTGTGCATATATAATATATATATATATATATATATATATATATATATATATATTAGTCTTAACTGGCATTGGCTAAGTCTGCATCTATAAGGGAGAAATTGAAATACACCTATTTCCCAATCACAATTGGAGACTTTTCTATACTTTCTGGGCGACCCTACTTTCTTTATGCTTATTGTGTTTTTCTAACTTCTTATGTTGGATTGCTAATTTAAAATATGAACTATGGGTATCTTGGTGGTAGTTATGATGTGTTAACATGTATCTGAAGAGAGTTGGTCTGGTACCTCTGAATCATATGCCGTGTTTTAAGTAAATGTTACCCCAAGTAAAGACTCTCACAGGAGAAAGAGCAAATTCCTCCTACCTGACCTCATTCCAGCTAGTAAACTATTATCTTCTCCCAGTCTTACTAGAACTACACCATCAACTCTTGTTCTTCTATTTGCAAATGACATTTTACCAGCCTCCATACCAGTGTGAGAAAAAGTTTCATAATGTATATGTGCAATGGAGTTACACACACAAGTGCATTTATTAAGTTTATACATATATACTTAAATAAAAAGCATATATATAAGTATACACTTTTATATATTTAAATGAAATATATGTGTGTGTATATATATGAAAACAGAACTTCTTAAAATGAGCTATTAAAAATAATACTGCAAAATGCCAGTCTATTATCATTGCCACCACTAAAGAGAAAACGTGATTTGCAGATGTTGCATGCATCTCTTTATTTCGACTAGTGAGGGAGGGAGGGTTCTATTTATTAAGGTTGTATAAGAGTTCTGCATAGAAACTGTATTAACAGGATGTCTCTGAATTTCAGGTTTTGATTTTTGTGTCTTTCAGTACTAACCCTCATAAGATTTATTACTAAATTTCAGAGTAGAGAGATCTAACATATATGATCAGAGCATATTGTATCTGATATTTTGAACTTCTTGATTTAGACCCTAATGTTTAGCTATAGTTTACAGATACAATTTTTAGATTACAAACCCATTTAATTATATAAAATATATAATTAAGATAGTTTAAGAGATACATAACTTTTATTTCACAGATGGGTTCAAATCTAAAAACCTGAAAATTTTATTTGAATGGGTCTAAATTAATCCTATTTTCACATTTGTTACAGACTTCCAAATTATGTTATGTATTCAAAAAATGTTGATAGTTTCTCAAATACTTTAATTCAGACACAGACTATAAATATCTGATTGACTGTCAAACATATTTTAGTTTGTTATACCTTTGTTGTTTAATTTTCCAAATTCTGTTTTGAATTTCTGAAACTACAAAATACAAAGTATCATACTTATGAAATGCATATACTTAAATATAACAAATTAAAATGCTGTTTCCTTTCAATGAATCTCATTTGTCATCTCTTAAGATAAATTTGAGTATATGTGAAACTTTTATCATATTCTCAATTTTAAAACTTCTCTTGAATTATTGCATTATTTCCTGCTTAGTTTTTTTTTCAGAAATATTATTCGCCAATCTGAACTAAGCAATTTCAGTAATTATATGTATAGATTCTTGAAATCTTCTTATATGTATAGATTCTTGAAATCTATACATATAAGGAAAAATCATTGTATATATATATATATATGTTCATAAATGCAATTTTCAAAAATTCATATGGATTTGCGTTTAAATTGTTTTGTTTTATAAAAACATATTTAGTCTGTCACCTAAGGGTAGATAAGGAAAAGTAAGGTATCCCTTTTAATTAAATTCATCCAAAATCTCAAAATTTTATATACTTTGTCTCTCTATCTTCCTTTATAAATAACGATATATTTGCAACAAAGCATTTTATATAGCATTTTTCCATATCAAGGCTCAAGACTGATAACACATATCTAAAGAAAATCATGATCAGTACAACAAATAGTGATCAATTCAATGCTATCTTACCTGCAACCCAATTTTTTGTCTCCGCAGAATATTAAAATTCATTTGTAACATAAATTCAGATTTTCCCCCCTGAAAATGGTTTTCCTTATTTGACTACAGTAATTGGAAACTCTTGAAAGAGTGTGATGAAATGATTTTCCCATATAACAAACAGAGAGCTTAGAAAAGTCAGATCTGGTTTACACCTTAAACTGGAAACATCAAAAGCATCTGGAAATTGAATTTTCACAGTAGGAGTTAGAAAGAAAAAGTAAGAAGATAACGATATAGAGCTAATTATCATAATTCACCCCAGGTGTTAAAATACTCATAAAAGATATATTTATAATGAATATCCAACCTTGTATTCACAAATTACTGCAGAAAAAATTTCTTGATTAAACATCATGCATATTATACAAGAAAATAAAATAAAGGAATTTAATTTTTGTCAAGTAATCTTATTTTTCTGTTATTCACCTAAAAGTGAAAAATCATATATGATTTCATATAGTCTTTAACAAATTGGACAAGATGATTTTAATGACTGGAAAAATTCTTATAAGAATTGGCAGTTGACATTGTTCATTATTTTATTAGCAATGTTATATAATGTATAGTATTGAATGAATTAAAAAATTTTTGAGTTCTGCTGGTTCACTGATTGACAGAGGAGAATGTAAACATGAAAGAAATATGAAAAACAGAAATAGTTCTATACCAAGATAATCACTAATATTATGAAGCTGGATACAATAAGGATATTGTATATAAAATGAAAATAATAAAAACTCATGTTTCAAAATAATACTGAGCAGTATGGAAATGTTAAAAATAGCAATAAAAATTAAGAAGAAACAGAAAAAAAATTAAAGATCACAGATATTAGAAAATATGTTGTTCCTTCAATTCAACAAGAATGAAGATTTCTTACTTTTTTACTGAAAAAAAAAGTTGAACTGAGGGCAGGAGATAGCATTGAAAAAGCAATATGATCATATATGTAAAACTGAATACAATTACACTTATTAAATAATTATCTTCACAAGTTGGTATTAAATAAACAAATGTTGAGCCAGGTGAAGAGACCACTATAGGGAAAAAACAAAGTACTAAAAAAGTAGGAGGTCAGAAGAAATGACCATGATGACCGCAAAGGAGGTCCTTTCTTTGTTCCTGAGATGATTATTTAGCAGTTAATTAGAGGACCACTAAACCCAGAAAGTTCCATGGCTTGGGCAAAACTGGATCACCCTTTGAACTTTGGAGATAACAAAGACTGCCACACAGAGAGTAGACAGAGAAGAGAGTCGTGCTTCATTGTACTAAAGGTGCGTGTACAGAAATGCCTTGAAATTACATTCTGGGGAAATGTAATTCTCCCTGGATTACAACAGGTTGGGGCGGGGGGGGAGTGGGGAATGGGCAGGGGAACATATACTGTATGTGGCTCCCCTCAGTCAGGAACCTAAGGAGGAGAACTCAAGTGAATGGAAGCACACAGCCTTGACTGAGAAGAACATATAAAATGGAGCTGGGTTGTCACCCACAGTTCCAGTCTCCAGTAAAAAGACCATAGTTAATCATACTTCACTCTCCACCCCACCCCCATTATGACTGATACTGACCTTGTCAATACAGGGTGCACAGACTCAGGCTCTCAAAGCCAAAACCCCAGAAAGGAGAGAGATGGGTGATAACACAACCATGACTAGGTTCTCTGCTGCAAGCCCATTCTGCCCTCTCACACTCTCAGTTATATCAACTACAAACAGAATCTTCTGTCTCCTTCACACCCTGCTTCCATCTTCCCTTGTCTGTTTACCTAGTTTAAAATTATAACTAAAACCACTCCCTTGCTAATGTGATCATGCTCTTATTTTTAGGTATGCCAGTGGTATTTGTTGATGTAGACCTTTATTCATCATCTAAGTCTTCAAAAATGTGCCTTCTCAATACTATATAGCCTAAAAGTTTCCTTTGGAAATCAAGTATTGCCAAATAGCCTATATAAAATAAAATAAGAGTTGGTGAAAACTTTCTATAATATCTAAAATATATATACAGTGAGTAGACTTTCAAAGCTGAGATGGTTGGGGGGGAACACACTGGACTGTGGTGGAAGCCATAGGGTGCTTTGGAGTAGGAGAACTACAATGACTACACCTGGGGGGATAAATTCTGTATTGCAATGCACTAGCAAGAATATAAAATAATAGTTCAATAACAATATTAAATAAAATAAAACATAATATTCATGATTTCTCAGCTTTATTTAATGTGTCCCATAGGCTCACCCCTCTCCATATTTCTGGATATTTACGTGGTAGAATAACTTAAATTCCTGAGAGTTCTAAGTGTTGGTACTATTGTCCCTTTGGGATAAATATAGTCTTCCACTAGGCAAGACAATGTAGGGGAATATACAAGGACCCTTGTATTCTATCCCTTCGCTCTCACTTCATGGTATAGCATTGATCTCATTCTCCTTTTATGTTCACAAACACTATGTATAGGGAAAGTTGCAAACTGCTCTTTCAGATTTGTTGACTATCAGTGCATGAGAATCAAATGACCACATTTCAATTAAATAGAACAGCTCCCCAAATAGGTAGTGGTGTCAGAGCTTCAGAGAAACAACCTTCTAAATGTTAACAATATTTAGTTTCTTTATCTAAGCAGCGTTACCCAAGAATATTCACTCTGCAAAAATTCATTTTCTTGTGCCCTTACAAACTGTGAAGTGCTCTGTACATATTTTAATTCAATTTCAAGTTTGTTATAAGTAAAAAAAAATAAGATAAATAAGAAGAGAGTAAAAGAAGAAAGCTGCGAAGTGTGACAGCATGTGCACAGACAATTTCTGGAAAAAATATTAGAAAAAAATTCTCTGGAATCTTGTGTTTTAGGAAGACTAAATAATTTATATTCATTGCATTTGCTTTTGTGATGTTGGATAAATCACAAGGTATACACTAAAAATTTTTATTTTAAAAAAGTAAGCTTAAATATATCCTGATTATATACCAAAATTAGAATCATCTAAATTAAAATTATTGAATAGACATGTTTATTAAATAAACAAGACTAATTTTGTTCAATAAAATATATACCCAGATGCATGCACATTTATACACATTTGTGTGCACACACACAAATCTTGTGTTATATGCTTTTAAAGCCACTGTACTTGAAATCAGTATTAGAAGCTTGTGATTTTTTTAACAAAAATACAGATTAAGATAAAAATTTCTACAAGTTGTTAAAAATATAGCAGGTTTTTACAGATCAGAACTGTGTGTTCTCTTGTATGAGTATAGATACTTTTAAGTATAAATAGTGCATGCCAGGAAGATTGACAAAAAATATATACAATTTTTATGTTAATTTTAAGTATTTTCTGATGACTTAGTTCTAGGATATTAGTATTTCAAATGAAAGGGGCAAATTTTCTCAAAACTCAAACTTAGATATAATTGAAAATGTCAGTATAATATACTGTTCTGCTGAGACTTACAGAGTATATGAAACATGACAATTATATTGTCTATTTTTGTGATGAATTTCACAACCACAAGTCAAAATTATAATATATTTACAATATCCAGTCATAATTTTGTAATAAAAATTAAAATGATTCAAAAGAAAAGCATATATTTAACCAGGAATACAATAAAGCACAGAATGTTTCTATATTACATTAATAGCATTATGAATTATATTTTTCAGTTTCTTCTGATGGACAGTAATGCAAGCTTACTTTTTTTTTTACTCTCTAAGGGAAAGAATAAGAGTAAAGTCTAAAGTTATTTCCTACTCATTTTTTTCAGTTTCACTAAATATAACTGCAAACCCAAGTTTCCCCTACTATGTAAGAAATAAACTCTAAACAGGAAAAAAAAAAAAGAAAAGAAAAAGAAAGACTTAAACCTTCCCATATACATATGCTTATATCCTTTCATACTCTCTAAAAGTGAAATGTCAACATTAAAAGGGTGAATAGCACATACTTCCAACTATTTTAAAAGAACTTTTCTTACTGGATATATACCTAGAACAAGAATGAAACTTTATTTTTGCATTTATAAATTTGGTTACACCAAATGTTGTTAGGCATTGCCTCCACACTCTGCAATTACTAAAGTATTTTAAAATGCAATCTCAAACTGACTGTAGGTCAAAAAGGATATTTATCCACTATAGTCCACTGGGTACTGTCATGCTGGGAACAGGGTAGTAAACATATTTGAATAAGGGTAAACTTATACCGCAGAATCATACTCAGTGTTGTAAAGCAATGGTACACTATAAATAAACAAAGGTAATAAAAAAGTATTTCTGTTGTTTTTCTATAATTTGCAAAATGGTCATTATGAATAACTATTGCATTGGGGAGTTCTTTGGTATCACTTGTTAAAAAGCCTGCCTTGTTGTTTTGTCTTCTATTGATTTTGTAATTTGGTTTACAAGATTTTGGTTTTGTTCTGTGATTTAAGAATGTTAATTATATAAGTTAATATTTGCCAGCTCCTTTTCAGCTTTAATATCAAAGATATCCTTGTTTCTGACAATGAAATGGATTAGGTTGATATGAGTAAACATATCTTTTTTCATGGTTGTAAAGTAACTATGAACAAAACTCTGCAGGCCTAACTGGAGTCTTAAGGATTTCTTTGTAGAAAAACTATTTTAAATAACATATGTAATGCCTTCATTGACTAGAGGAATAATGTGGCTTCTTTTGTTTCTCTTGATGGGTTTTAGATATCTAGTCTTTTTAAGAACTAGTTTAAAACACCTAAAATTACAAAAGAAGACCAATAAGGGATCATTGTAAAGATTTTAAAACAAGGAGTCTAAGACTGAAGCCTCTTCCTGTCCACAGAGAACAAAATGAACTACGTTAAAAGAATAAGAGGAAAAGTCACATGTCCACAGTGTCTCTCCACCAGGTGGCCAGAGCACTACTCCACTGGTTCCCTGCTCCCTGGACCATGTTTGCCCCTGTGGGAAAAACAGAACCCAAGGTGGACAACAGGAGCACCTGGTATTGCAGATTGCTTCCTAGGAGACTTCCTCAGGTCAGGCCTCATGGAAAGAAGAGTGGGAATATGCTGGACTTGACTACTGGAGGTCAGATTGTGATGAAGAATGTGAATCAGGTGTACAACAATCATTGCTGAGATCTTAACAGATCCAGTTCTAGCTCATAAGTGTACTCAAGTAAAAATCCCAACAGCATCTGAATATGTTATGGAATTCTCCCTGATTTGGGATCCTAGAGTGTGAGGCTTGTTACTTTGGAGTCTATTCTTATACTCACTCCAGGCAGGAGAGTTATTCAAAATCCTTTCTACATCTGTATATCTTCTCTGCCCATTTAACCAGAAT
Organism: Uropsilus gracilis; assembly: GCA_004024945.1. Lineage (NCBI taxonomy): Eukaryota > Metazoa > Chordata > Mammalia > Eulipotyphla > Talpidae > Uropsilus > Uropsilus gracilis. The sequence goes on from PVHY01006327.1 coordinate 53,436, forward strand.
ATTTGGTCATAGACCCTGGGAAGCTCTTTAATGCAACAGCACTAAAGCAGAGAGAGGTTGGCCAGCAACTCTTCACAGACCTACCTGCCCACAAACAGTGACTTCCAGAAATCAACCCTAGATATCTTGGGACTCATCTGCCATGTATGCAAGTAAGTGAAGCTAATTCATAGTCCTCTTTTATTGCTAACTATAGTAACCAGTCCTGCCCAACTAAGAAGTCTGATCAAAAATCTCTGGCAAATTTGGACTTCATCCGATAAGTCATACTTGTGTAGACACCAAGCCAGAAGTCTTACATAACTCCCTCATTCCCCCAGAGATACTTTTCTTTTCAGGATTGCAAATGAATAAATTTTGACCTATTGTAAAACTAGATATAAACCAGCAATGTATTATAAATCCACTAATCAAAAGTAATAAAAATAGATTCACATGATCATAATAGATAAGCAGATCAATGAGAGAAGGAAAAGCTCTTTTTTAAATAATAGAGTGATAGTCATAATTATAGGACTGTTTATTTAGAAAATCACCAATCCACACACATTTTAGTAATTATTGATTCATGTGAGATTTGTCAATATTGACTAAGATTACTGGTTAAATGGAGCACATCCATAACAAAAATTACCCATTACTTGCAAAAGAAAGAATACCGGTTTTTCAGTGGAAAAATCTAGTTGTAGTGATTTGGCAAAATGACCAAACTTTATAACAATAGGGGACTAAGAATAATAACAGGCATGTATATGTAGCTATCCTGCCAAAAGTATTTAATTGAATATAATCTTGAGAAAACATCAGGCAATCCAAACTGATGCTTATTTTGTAGCCATTTAGTAGTGCTTAAAATATGACAGTATCACCAAAAAAAAGAAGACAAAGAACTGGTCAGATGAATGGAAACTGAAAAGATAAGACAACAAAATGAAATTTGTGATGGTAAATTAGATTAATGCTAATGCTGGTATAATTTCTATGACGGGCATTAACTGCTGAAATACTTTATAAAGCTGAATGTGGACTAATACTAATTAACATTGTGTCATTATAAATGGCACTAATTTTGACCACTTTTTATACATTTCTTTATGCTAAGTGTTTGATTATCAAAGAGTAAAACATCAACTTGTGAAAACTTGAATGCAAGATATGTTTGCACTTTTCTTGCATCTCTTCTGTGAATTTCAAATTAATTATAAATGTAAGTTGAAAAAGCTCTAGCTTGACAATTCAGAAAAGCATAGTGATTTTTTTTTTTTTTTTTTTTTTTGGTCCACTACAGGAGCTAAGGAGACAAATTTCCACTGTGTTTGAGGTCTCCTTTGGGCAAAATACTTTTCATTTCTTTACAACAGCAACAGCAAACTTTCTTTAAAAGATTTTCCTCCAACTGTTGCCTACATGTTATATGTACCATATTAATCTAAGAAATCATCCAATTATGAATCAGATTGATTGACTATAAATTGATACATGTTGCAGATTAACTCTTTGTGTATTTTATTTCAGACTTCCTTGTTTCAGATATTGCTGGGGTTTGTTTTCTGTTTTGTTGTTGTTGTTGTTGTTGTTGTTTTGAGTATAAAAGTGTGACCTTTTTGAGTTCTAGTTTAGATAAAATGCTGACCAAATTATAAGTTCTAAACTTAAAATCAACATTTAACAAATGCTGTATTTTCAAAACACATTTTTATATTAAAGATTCACAGAAGATATTTTGAAGCAATCTTTATTATTTAATAGGGAGCTTAATGAGAGAAATTATTTTAGGTAAAATTATTTAGGTAAAAAAAACTTGCATTATAATTAATTTAATGCTACCATTTTAACTAGGATTATTGTTGAAACAACCAGGATAGTATATATACATGAAAGACTTTTAGATCAAAAGTAGGAGAAATTATCTTCACAGCCTGTTTTCGGTACACTTGAATCTCAGCTATTCCCTCCATTGGAACCAATATAGACTGGCAATCAAAGACTTCTTCTTATTATTTCATGTCTTTTATTTTTAGAATGTGCACAAATGATTCCCCAGTGTACTGGAGTCAGATACACATATTTAGTTATTGAAAGTAATTCTGGACTTCCTCTCTTCAACTATGAAAATAAAATATCTTCCAGTGGGGTTACAAAATCTAAAAATTATTGAGACACCCCAGATGACACATGTGCTCAGTAAAATTTGGAAACTACTGCCTGATTACCTATTGCCCACAGGGGGATTCTTTCCCTGTGGAACTTATATATATGTTAATACCTAGAGAAAGTTAAATGCCTTTCACAAAACAATAGGTATGTCTTCCAGGAAATTGTCATATTTACTCTGAAGGGGAAAACAAACTTAAAAATAATGGCATATGAATAAAGATAATTATGTGAAAAAATAAGACATTACATCAACTAAGATAGAATCTATAAAAAAAGAGTAAGGACATAACTATTTATGAAAGCACTTCATTACACTCAAGTTCTGAAGTATAAGACAGTAGAAATCAAAAGGTAGTTCTACCATTAGCTATATATGCTAGAAGTGGCTTAAGAAAAATATATTATTTCTTGAAATTACATTTCCCAACTCTTTTAATTGGCACTTACAGTATGCTAAACTAATCATAAGGCACAATTACAGCCTCCAGATGTGACTGTGATTTAGCTTGATGAAAGAAATTGTGAAACTCTGATGATCAATGCTAATTTCTTACATTCTGCTCAAATCTTGGCAGTAACATGAGTAAATCCCACACAATGTTGTCGCACCAATTTAATTATTTCTCCTACTTTACCGAAATATGCCACACATTGAAATTGATAGATTTCTGTAGATAACAACAAATAGAAGACTCTTGCCAAATATATCTATGCATTTTTTTTCTAAGCCAGAGACATATACCTAGAATAAATGACTAAAAGCAATTGATTTATCTTTTTATCCTGAGAATCAGGCACATAGTACGTTTTTTTCCAACGTCCAGATCATTATTGTAAAATATCCAAAAATGTGTTCAAATTAAATGGGAATTTCCACGTAAGCATATTTCAATATTGAGAAATGTTCTTAAACCTTGGAGTCAATCATAAATATCTCAAGTGATATTTTGTATTATAGATTATTAATCTTTCCCTTTTTTACTATTACTAGAACACTGGGCATCAGATACGATGAACAATGAATCCAAAGAGAAAGATAGTACATGACAGTGAATATTAGCTTAGCTGAATTGTGTTAAACGTGGCCTTGTCATGCAACATTCTGAAATATTCAGCAGCAGCTTTGGTATTTCCAACTATCAATCAAAATGTTAGTGCCTGTTCCATAGTGTGTTTATAATGATTAAAATGTACATGAACTGTTAGTCTGGTATTTCTTTGCTGAATAGGGAGACGATTAATTTTTATTAGTATGATGAAGATAGTTGATAATAAAATAATGGAAACATATTGGATTTGGATTTATTTATAGGGAATTAAAGACCCAAGAGGGGTGGGGAATGACTTTGAAAATGACCTAGCTGCAGTAAACATAAGACAAGATGAAAGGAAATGCAACAAATCAATGGAAGTGCTGTAGCTATAAATCCAGTGAGAACAAGTCACTAAGAATCTTTCTTAACATTTCAGTATTAGCTAGTATTATGCCACTCCATTTAAGCACAATATGTTTGTTTTTGTCATATCGTGAAAGTGCTAAAAATTAATTTCAAATGTAGTGATGGGACTTTAGAAAAGGAAATGGTTCTGCTTAATTCATTGGTAATGAAATTATACACTTCTTGGTCATTAGCAAAGATATGATTAGGTTCAAAAATTCTGATATTTTGGTAACACATTAGCAGCCAAGAAATTGTCATGTTGAAAACAAGTTTTATGATAATGTCCTATGTACTACTCTATACCACTGAATAATAAGACTTACAAAGATATTCAATACTCTCAAAGAATTTTAAATAAGTTCTTTGAAATGGAAAGGATGGGATCCTGACTTTGATTATATTGAAGAATTAGGATCATTTAGCTCTTCATTGTTATAGTCCTTTAGAGTCAAGAATTACCTGTTTATTAACATTGTTGCTGTTACAAATAAATCCTTTAATCTCCATTCTTTAGCACATGATTTTATTTCTTGCTCTACTGAACTCCAGTTTTAAATACTGGGTTTAAGTTTCCATAGAGCCATTCAAGAATACAAACTGATAAAGTATCTGCCATCCTCAACAGATTGTTTACAAGGTATTTCATCCAACAAATTTTGGTATTACCAGTCCACAAACATGACACATACTAGCACAGGATATTTTAGTCTGCATCTCTACTGCCTACGTCAATAGCCCTGATCTAAAAACCTTTTGATAATATGAACTCACTCTGCCCATAGACACTGTAAACTGAGAGTGTGGTTCTATAATGCATATTCTTAGTACTACCAGTCCTGAAATAATGATTCAGAAGAGCAGGTGAATTGGCTTCCCATTTCTCTTGTCCCTTTCTATGTGGGAGGGTTGGGGATGGAGGAAAAGAGGATAATTTGTAGTTACATGAACCCTGAAGTTCCTTAAAAGGTAATAAACTCAGACATTGCTTACAGTGTTAGCTTCTTTAAAAATGTGCTCTTGTCTGCCTTCCTGTTCCTGATTCTTTAAGCATGAAAGGAAAAAAAATTACATATTCAACTATCTGTACAGATTACTTTTTGGAAAATGAGATTCAATGTAGAGTTGGAGGATCATATGAAACTGTGCTTCTAGGTAAAATATTTAGAAGGAAAATTACCAAAATTAAACATATACATGATCCCATACAAATATATATATAAGGACATTTAGTGACCATCTTTACTAAAGATAAATTTGTTGTATATTGCATTAGTATTACTTCATTAAGTCTCCTTCATTTGTTTGTATACAAAGCTGATAACCATGTAATCATATATTTGTACAAATACACATGCACACATCACACAGTACTATCTGTCAAATATAAATTGAAAGCATTTTTTAATTCTAACATTAAATGAAAATTCATATATACAAATTCATAAGGTATAACATATTCCCCCAAATCATATACAGTGCTATAATCCAATGTTATCTAAATGAAAGGGAAAAACTACAGAATAAATATTCAAATAGCATGCAGATTATCTTGGGAAGATGCTCAGGATGTTGTAGATTAGTAAAACCTGCTTTCCCCTTGTTAAGGCACAAATATCTCAGTTCTCCCTTACCATGTCTTACTGTGCTGTATGTCTCCTTTATTATCCACATAAAGCACTTGACTCTGCTCACCAAAATGTGGAGATATGTACCCCACAAGCAATTATCTGCCACACCACATGGATGTTCTACAACTTAACTCAATGTGGACACTGTTTACCTGTGTCCAGTTCCATAGGTTGAGTGCTCCAACCCATCAAATCATTCCCTGCTGCCCACACCAACACACACACACTGCAGAAGCCAGTCACAGGTCTCAGTTTTCACCTATGCTTCTGATCACCTTGTTGTAGAAAGGAGGTTTCTACAGTCCCTCCCTGGGTTTGATTAACTTACTAGAGTGATTCACAGAACTCACTTCCTCACCTCAAGATGATCATCTATGTGCTCTAATTCCAATCCTTTCCCCTCTTTGGAGAACGGAGGGAGAGGGAGAGAAAAATTCTAAAGATCTAATCGGGAGCCCAAGCAGGAGCCTACTCAGAGTCACGTCAATACAACAAAATATGCTCTTGGTGTTTTTATCACTTAAGAAATTTCAAGGGTTTAGGTGATCTGTGCCAGGAATAGAGGGCAGGTACAAATACATGTTTTCTATTTTTCCACAATAACCAATACAGAAAGCAAGATATAAACCTGAAGAACTCTTTTTCAGACTTTCCAAAGGCATCTCTATGTGGGCATACCTAGATCAAGATTTCCTATTATTTTCAAGTGATAAATAAAATCAGCATGGAGATTTCAAAACATGCACAATGATAGAAAGTAAAAAAGATATTTATAAATATATTTCCCAATGTTAAGCATTTACCTGAAGAATGAGTTGTTTGAAATCTATTAGTAGTTTTTAGAATTTGTTTCTTATTATGCAGTCACTATACTTTCAATTATATTAAGCCAACATGTTTTGGAATCGTTGCAAAATAAGTAGGAAAATAAAATATGTATTAGATATTATAGTGTCAAAAAAGTATTATTGTTAATATTATTTTAATGCTAAAAATTAACACATACATAACTTACTCTATTACATACACATTCACATACAAGATGAAAATTAATCTAATTAATTTCTATATTATATATGAGCATTGGGCATGTAATATAAAAATAAATCATTCCTGTCTATGCATCTACTCATATTTTATTTTTAAAAAGAAATGCAAATGCAACATTTTGTTTATTACATATCTTTGTAGACTATTTTTCTTTCTTTAAGTACTTTTAAATGTTTTTTATGGTGTTTACCATACTGTAATTTCCTTATCCCTTTCTATACATGTTTTTTCTTACTAGATTCTGAATTTCTTGAAGATGATGAGCATATCTTATTCTACATAAAGTAGAAAATTCAAATATTTCTTCTTGACTTTGAAAATTAGAAAGGCTTGTACTAAATGGTACTTCATTCATCATTCATTCATTTATAAAATTGTATTTGCACTGAGCACATGTTCATCCTGTGCTAAGAGCTAGAATTGTAAAGTATTCTAAGATATGGAGCATAAACTTTATTATAAAATCTGAGGGAGATATTAAATGGTACTGAGCAGGGGAAATATATGTATAATTGGTGTTTTACAGAACACTCTAAGGACAGTAGGTAATAGTAAGATTCTGAGAATAAAAAACCAAATGGAAATGGATAAGAACATAGTGTAATGTTCATGATGAGAGGATTTGAGATATTAGTACTTTGCATACGTCAGACTAATATCTTGGAACTTGATATACTTGATCTAAAAATGGCCCTCAATATATGAGAAATTTGTACTTACATATAGTGAAGTACTTCTCATTACTCTGTACCCACCCTCTCCTCCTCTTAATCAATAGAATACAATGGCAGTGACTCTGTTAAACTACCAATGATAGTCCTGAGAAGACCTGCAGCATACACTGTCACCTTTCAAAACACCCTCTTGTCAAAACCAATCACTATGCTACTAGAAGACCAGGAGCCAGGACAAATTAGAATCACCTGAGTTAATGTTCATGCATGCTCTGGTGTAAAGTTGAGATGCCCATGTCACCAGATGATAATTACATAGAATTTTTAATAAAGCATCTAGTTTAGCCACAATTAATGAACAGAACAATGTGAGATTTAAAAAAATCAATATTGCCTGATTTGACAAATTTTAGACTATATTTGGGATCCACCACAGCATAGCTAAACTAAGCAGAATGGATATCACATCTGCTGCTGCCATGACAAAAAACTGAGTACGTGGATCAGTTTTGGAACCAGTTGCCAGGTCCAGGCTAGTGCAGCCCTAAAGAGATATTAGTAAACAGTGAAAGGCATTGAAGGAGTTGATATTGGAGACTTCAAAATCTAGTGTCCTGCATTATGTATTTTGCAGACACTATTCTCTGCAGAATATGCAAAACATAAAAAAAATATGTATTCATTGAACTCTTAGAACTGATCGAAAGCATTTCTTAGAGCTGATCGAAAGCATTTCCTACCTTTAACATTTACAAAGTGCCTAGATACCCTCTTTGAATTTCAGAAACAATATATAATTAACTTGGGTTTGTAGTTCTAACCCATTATCTAATTAAGTAAAGGCATGCCAATTTTGAATGCTATGCTGAGTACAGGTTGTACAGTAGACCCAAACTAGTACGTACGCTACTCTGTCACTTCCTACATGATCTAGCTGATTTAACAGAAGTTCAGGGGGGAGGGCTAGAATGTTTGACAGTCCCCTTTGGGTAAGTCATGAGACAGACTTTCTTAATTTCAGAAAAAGAAGTTGTGCTCTTCCTCTATAAATATTTCTTCTTCTAGGAGAAACAACTTCAGGTTTGTCTGGGGGCTCTGTAAAATAATAAATGTTTAGTCTTTGACTATCAGTCTACCATGAAAATCTATATGCCTATCATTTGTTGAGTGTCTTCTGAGCCATCAAGCCATATAAAGTCGATGGGCATAATATCATTCAAAGAGAAGTGGTATGAGCAAACAAGATTCAAGTTGTTAGAATCACTTTGTTACTGAAAGTGCAAGCTGTCTGACAGAGTGCTGTATTTCCACAAATTTTGTTACTATGCTGCCTCTCCTTGGTCACTTGGCACGTATAGTTCATAATGCCCATTATTACAAGTCCATGATAGTCAACTTTTATGATCTATTAAACCAGCTTTTCAGAGGACAAAATCTTTGAGCTGGTTAACAAATAATTCTACACAAAATTCTGGTACCATCCAATAGTGGTAACATATAGCACCCTCCTAAGGGATAGCTCTGAAATAAAGTTTTTAGAGATAACTTTTTATCACACAGTCTACCTTGTTAATTTGGTCTGCAAGAATTGATGAACAGATTCTGAGATGTGTATTGACCCACAGTTGTTCTAATCATTTGACTTGAAATTCAGCAACTTGGAAGGGATCTGAGAGGGAAATTGTTGACAAGGAGATTAGAGAACGATTGAAAAATTGTCAACAAGGATAGGCAAAAGGTACATAGATAGCACTAGTAAACTTACTTGTGCCTCACAGTGGTGCTTAGAAAGAACAACAGAAGCCAAGGAAAATATAATAATTAAACAGATAATATGGATAGTTCTTTAAATGTCAACCACCTTTTCTCCAAGTCATTTATCTCTTGACCCAATGGGATTATGAGTAATATAGCTGTTTTTCTACCGTAATTATGGTGGTTCTGATTGCCCAGTTTATCAATGAGTGTTCTCACAATTTCTTTGGAACTAACAATGCTGCCTCCCTCTCAGCACATGCATACAGTGAGTGTTTCCTTGATAAGAAAAAGTTGCTGAGCAGCTTCTTTAATAATTCCTTTGCCATAATGCCATTCATTCTCATTCAGAGTTCCTCCTACCCCCTTGGGACTACATGAAACACCACATTAGAGAGTAAGAGTTCTGACAAGCAGGTGTAGCCTCCAAAGGACTACATCAAATGAGAGAAAATTAAGTTCTTGTAATGTGAACTCTGCAGTGCAGAACAGAACATGGAAGTACTTGAACCTGCCAAATGATTTGTTCTTTCTCCATGGGTCAGTCTGAAGCATAGCTTTTCTATGCATGCCATCGAAAAAAAGACCAAAGATGCATCTGCCAACAGACATGCTTGTAATTTTTTTTTCTCAGCTTACTATAAAAAAGCAGCAATCACCTTACTGCATCATGTCACATCCATTCTGCACTCATTTTCTTTTTTCTCATTTCACTGTCTTGGGTTTTTAACCTTCCAACTGGACATCTTTTCCTAAGTCTCTGTTTTTCCCCCCAAAACCACACTAAGACATGACTCGTTAAGTGTATGAATACTGTGGAAATAACAATGAAAATGAATGGGACAAATATGAGTAACATGGAGGTGATAGATTGGATATTTTAGCCAAAGAAAATGGAGGAAATGTAAATTTTGCCAACTTTGGCTGGCAAATGTGTTAATCCAAAGAATAGAGAATCTAATATAAAAGAGGCTTAAAGAGAAGACAGGAAATGGAGACTGATGAACTGTGAGCCTGTTGAAAGCAAGCAACAACATCTTTCAGTGGTGAAGGAAAAAAGAAATGGTGTAAGTTCTATGGTGACTGAGAATAGACTTGTTTTCTGTTTGTTCATTGAAGCTAAAAGAGGAACAATCATCTTCTAAATAAGGTAGCTACCAAAATAAAATATATGATAATGTGAATAGTAAATATGTAGTTTAGAATTTTATAATTTTCCAAATTATATCCCTGCTTCTTTTAAATTAAATTATATATGGGTACCTGATCTTTGTTAATGAATCTTCAAAGCAGTTTATACTTAGATAATTCTCACTGTTAACTCCAAGCAACCTTCTTTAAAGAATTTCCCTTTAGATTTTAAATTCTATGTCAGCCAGATGAATATCCTTAACTATTTTTTTATTAAGCAAGGCCAATATACATGACATATGTAAATAACATATGTATATATTTTGAAATTATTCTAATGTAGCTATAATTATGGACTTCAGTACTTTAACCCCACAGAAAAGCCAAGACATTTGTCAGAAGTATGATGTTCTCTGATCTATTTATAATTCCACTGTCTTTTCTATAGTTCTGAGAAAAGAACCTGTGTGTAGTAAATATTTTCTGGTACCTTCTGTACCAGAGCCCTAACATTTAACTGGATAAACAAGCTGGTAAGGAATACAGTTTATTTCAAATAAGAATGAGACCTCATTGGGATATTTTAGCCATTTTTAATACAAGTTGAGCAAGATACAACACATTAGACTTAACATTAGTAATTTCTTTATAAGTACACCCATATTCAGGTCGTCTTAAGTGCAGTTCAGGATGATATATGAGCTTTGCCATTGAGTAATAGAGAAATGAGGTAATACACTTATAGAAGAAATATATCAAGTAGAAGGATAGCCTCCTTTCTTTAGTGATAAGTTAGGAAATTGCTTAACACAATAAATATTTGAACCCAGAGAGAAATAGAAATATAGGCAAAATGAAATAAAAACTAAACAAATAAAAAACTACCATTCTGCTACTATCACCACCATGGACACAGAAAATAGAAACAACAACTTCATTTTGTCAGTCTTTGAATTCCTAAATCAAAATACAATGATGATTCTATTTATGAGTCAATTTTAATATTTAATTTGAAAATAAAAGGTTAATTAACAACATATTTATATATATTTTTATTTGTATGGCATAGAAATGTGACAAGTATTTTTTTTAAATTCTCACCTATAATATACATTAAATTGACTTTTCAAAGATAATCTGCAAAGTGTTCATTTTTAGGAGTTATTTTAAAACTTTACTAACTATTCTACTTATATTATTTGGATGTCTTTCTGTTGACTGGTAAGTTTATGTCTACAATTTATCATGTACACATCTGCATGTGTAAACTATTTTGCTTTGTTTTACTTTATCCTGCATAGTTTGCTTTGAGCTTCCTGAATGCGATTTTAAATCAAAATGATTGGATTTGATTTTGGTTCCTGTCATTAATTTTAAAAATATTATTTTGTAACAATCTCATTACTTCAAACATTCCTTCCACTGACTACCTCTTTTGTCTTTCAAATTAATGAGCTATTACACATTTTTATAATATGTCAATATTTTTGGAATTTCATTTATTTTCCCTTATATCTGCATTTCAATTGGGGGATTTTCTATTGCTTTATGGCCAGGTGTCCTGATTATACCCTTAATTGATGAGCAAATTGAAGGCATTACTCATGCCTATTCCTGTGTTATAGACTATTCGCATTTTATTTCAGTTCTTAAGACTCACTTCTCTGATGGCAAGCATTGCCTATCTGTTCTTGCGTGCTGTCTGCTTTGCTTTCTGCATTAGATCCTACATACACATGCATTCATGCACGCACTTCAAATTTCAGAATAATAATTCAAATAAAAAGGCAACAGCAAGTGCTGGAATGAATATGGAGCAAAAGGAACACTTTTACACTGCTCGTGGGAATGCAAACTGGCTTAATCACTATAGAAAGATGTTTGGAGTATCCTCAAACAACTGAAAATGAAACCATTTGATCCAGCCATCACACTCCTTAGAATCTACCCAAAGGATACAAAAGCACTAATTCTAAGGGACGCCTATACTCAGATGCTTAATGCAGGACTGTTTACAACAGCCATGATATGGAAACAACTCAATGCCCCAAAAACTGATGGATAGCTGAAAAAGATATAGTATATTTACACAATGGAATTTTTCATCAATCAAAGAAGACAAATTTATGTCATTTGTAGCAACATGGATAGAGCTAGAAAGAATCATTTTGGCTGAAATAAGTCAGAAAGAAAAAAAATATGGGATGGTCTCACTTATATAAGGGATATAGGGAAAACAAACAAATAAACAGACAAAAAAAATCTTAAAACTGCAACAGAGCTGAAGAATAGAGCAAGGGACGCAGAGGAGGGTAAAATCAGGGGAGGGGGCGGCCACAAGAGATTAAGATGGTACATGGGTGATAAGGTTTTAGGAGAATCTCAGGGTAGAAAATGATGTATTATATATGTATATAAATGTGTGTATATGTTTGTGCAATCAATAAAAAGGGAAAAAACAAAAAAAAAGGAAAATTAATGAATGGAAATAAAAAATGTTCAATAAGAAAAAAAATTCACATCTGAGTGCTTGTTCTGTTTGCTCCATCTTAAATAGATTTTTTTTTCTCACAATAGCTCATATGCCATTGTACTTTTTGTATTATGAGTAGGGCATATCATATAAAGTAATGGATGCCAAAGTAAGTATGTTTATAGTGTTAAGATTATGATAACCTGGTTAGGATTTAGTTCATGGTTAACATCTGTCACTGCTAAAAGCATGAAAGCCTTCAAATTTATCATGTGCCCTTGTTTCTATTTCACTTTTAGACTTTCAGAATCCCTTGTGCAATGTTACTTAAAGATCTATGTAATATTATTCTATACTTTGGTATATGGTAGAGGGGTGGAGTATGAGGACCAAGAGCACTATACATTTCAGATCATATCTCAATCATTTAGTGGGTGTCTTGGTGTTTGACCTTGATCATTATGAGAAACTATATATTATGAGCCTTTTTCAAGGATGTAGTTCCCATGCCTCATAATCTACTTTTTTTTTTCTGATTTCAACTTACTGTCTGAATCCCTATTCCCTGAGAGATATGACATTATTGATTCCCTAGCAGATATAAAAACTGAAGGAACTGAGAGAATGTTGGATTATCTGGACACTATAATTTTCAAAATTGTTCTCCTTTCTTCTGGAGACAGGAACTTCACTAGGGAGAGCCTGAGAGAGTTTGTCCTTCCTATTCTACTCTTCTCCTTTTCAGACTACAAAAGGATTTTTTTTTGGAACTGCAGATGAGAATCATGAGGGATTCCTGGAGAAAAAGCTGTGAAAATATTGGAGACTCCATATGGCTGCACCCCTTAAGATTTTCTTTATTCAGCTACCAGAATATTTTTCAACATTACTGCATAAAGTTTCCTACTAGTGGTTGCCAGTGGATTCTATCCCAGGTTGGCAGATCTCCAACACTCTATCTCTCTGAATGAACCTACAAGACAAATAAAATTCCCAAGATGTTATTTCTCTTGCTAGTATAGTTTGCTAAAGGGTCCAAGAAAGGATTCAAGTTTTCAAAAATATTCAAGTTTTTCTTGTTAGGATGGGAATGATGACTTCTAATTTTTAGGTCAGAGAGCTTATTTGTTTTTCATTATCATTTAGAATTACTTTCTAATGATGAGTACTGGATTACAAAATTTTACTTCTCTATAGGTATATTGCTATACTCACACAATTATTTGTTAAATGTACATGTTTATGATAATTTGTATTAATAAGATGGGAACTAGCATTTATATTTTGTGAAAATATAATAATTAGGACATAATAAACTTTAAAATAGTATAAGTTCTTCCTCCTTATTTTGTATGTTTTTCTGTTTCCTTGTCCTAGTTTCTTTTATAATTAATTTTATTGTTCACATATATATGAATGCAAATAGCATTTTTGTAGGCCAATATTCATATTATATTACATTTTTTGGTTTTTCAGCTGTTTAGTTGATTAATGATATTATTTTGTTTGTTGTTCTACAATAATTCTTTAAGATATAAGGTATTAGATTATTATTACATAATTCATATTTTAAACGTTAGCTTTGTACCTAAATTCTATTTGAGTAAGTATTTAAATTCTAGATTATAAAGATCTTCAAAATGTTGGTATATTTTTGCCAATCTAGTTTGCTAATTATGAGAAGTTGCAGTTAATGAATTTATTTATAGATGGCACTGTATTTTTCTTTTTAATGTTCAAGAAGCTCTTTTGGGATATCTTCTTTACCCTTTCTAAATACTCACATAATAGTCTAGATCTGTTACTTTTTATTTAATTCAACATATGGTAGATTTCATTTGAAGATTTGCATTTTTTTCATTTTAGGAATTATCATTTATAGCTTATAGTTTCTCTATTCTCTTTCTTCTACTTCTAGAGACTCATATAAAGTATCAGGAAAATAGTTTTTCTCTTTATCATTAATTTCCATGCTACTCTCTGGTATTATAGTGATACTTTATGGTCTTTTGCTTGGATTTATTTAAATACTTATTAAACTCTGGTTGGATAGTTGATGTTCTACATACTTTCGTCTGGGGAAATGCAATCAAAATAAAAAAGATGGTGTATCTGACACTGTTTAGAATCTATTAGAATCAAAAGAATTCAGAAATCCCTTTCTGGACACATCTACAGATGGCAAAAAAAAATGAAGGAAAACATAAGCAGATGGGACTAAAAAACTAAAAAGTTTCAAACTAAAAAACTTCTGTACAGCAAAAAACAACAGAAAAAACAGAAGCCCAACCAAATGGGAACATTTTGCCCTCCAAAAGAGTGATAATAGCAAAGGTCCACAAGGAACTCACACAAATAAATGTTAACAAAAGCAAAACAAGAAGCCCAATAAAAATTAGGGAGGAGAGCTAAAAAGACACTTCTCCAAAGAGGAAATACAAATGGCCAACAGGCACATGAAAAATTGTTCAATGTCACTAGCAATAAGGAAAATGCAAATCAAAACCACAATGAGATACCACCATACACCAGTAAGGATGACCCACATCCAAAGAACGGGCAACAAGAATTGCTGGCCAGGATGTGGAGAGAAAGGATCATTCCTACACTGCTAGTGGGAATGTAAACTGGTCCAACAACTATGGAAAGCTGTGTGGAGGACCCTGAAATTAAGGAAAATGGAAATACCATTTGACCCAGCAATTGCTCTCTTAGGAATCTACCCAAAAGAGACTTCAATGTGGATACAAAGGGATACCTGTGCACGAATATTTGCTGCATCACTATTTATAATTACAAGGACTTGGGAGCAATCAAAATGCCCCAAAACAGATGACTGGATGAAAAAAATAAGGTATACATACATATACTCATCAATTAAAATTGACAATTTTGATGATTTTATGATAATATGGATGTACTTAGAAGAAATCATATTAGCATAAAGAAGTCAAAAAGAAAAAGACAGAAACCAAATGGTTTCACTAATATATGGAACATAAGGAAATAAAATAAACAAAATTCATGAGCAAAAGTCAAAACAAGCTAACTACCAAACTGAAGCACACAACTTGGGGTAGGGGGAAAATAAGGAAACAGTGGGGAGGGTGGGGGGTGAATCCCTGGGATTACAAAAATGTGAAATTTATATATAAATAACAAACAGAAAAAGTAGAAAGAATCAAAAGAAAATTAGAACTAGTTAGAATAAAAAAGTCAAGAAAGAGTGAATGTGGGTTAAGGATGTGGGAAAAATTGATCCTCGATGTGATGCTGGTGTAAATATAACTTGGTGTAATCACTATGGAAAGGAGTATAAATATTTCTCAAAAGATTAAAAAATAGAACCACCATATGATACAGTAATTCTATTCCTGGGTATTTACCTGAATAATATGAAAGCAATAATTGGAAGAGATAATTGTTCATGTTTTCATTAAAGCACTACTCATAATAGCCAACATATGGAGACAACTCTCGTCCCCAACAATGAATGATTAAAGAAGATATGCTAGTTACACTGGAATACTAATCAACCATAAAAGATGAACTCTTGCCGTTTAAGACAATATGAATGCCCCCTGATGGTATTATGCTTGGTGAAATTAGTTATTAGAAAAATAACCTTTATTGTATGACCTCATTCATCTGTGAAATATAATGAAACAGAGCAAATGAACAAATCAATAGATTTTGTCAATAAATGGCAGTTACTAAAAGGCAATTGAGGTTCTGAAACAGGTAGAGGGGCCAACTGATTTGTTGTAAATGGTGACTTGACACCTGACAGTGCATGTGATGTTTTATATGTATAGTTGCTAGGGTGAAAAAAAAGCATACCTGAAACCTATAATGACTATAAACTAATGCTTTCTCAATATTAATTAATTAAATATCTAAATAATGCAAACACATCAGAACTAGTTTACTTTATTAAAATAATTTTTAATTTTGCTATTAGTTGTGATTCAACTATATTAAAAATAAAGATCAGGCTAAATGTGTCCATTTTCCCCTGTTTTTTAAATCTTTTGAAAAAAATTTAGCCTATTTAAATAATCAGTAATATTATGATAATTCATTTTATAGTTTATAATATGTCCCATCAAATAAAATTAAAGTCAAAATAAATAAAAATGTCAGTATATCATTTAATATCATTTGGTTTTATATATGTAAACAAACATGTTAATGAAATGTTCACAACGGGCATTTTTCATCTCAATAGTGATAGATAGATCCAACTACATATTTCATAAAATATTCAAAACCTCGTAAACTTTAAGTTAAGGACATTTAGCTTCCTTTTGCAACTCAGACAGTTTCCACGGAAACAGCAGCTGGCACACAGAAGCAGAATGTTTATAACTTTGATATTTCAGCTGTGCTTGTCAGGTAGATGATGGAAATGTCATTTTTCAAAGAAGCACCTGCAGCTTTGGGGTTCCAACAGGTTTGTAGAATATAACATCTTTTAGTTCTGAAAAAGTTTTAGTTCATAATGTTTCAGTATAAATTCTAACCATAGCTGCCTTTCAAAGAGGTTTAATTACTCTGGGTCTATTTTGGAAAATGACTTTTTAAATGTAATAACTGATTTGAGGTATCAGAATTATAATGGTCTACAGGACTCTCCAAGTCACAATGAGAAAAATTAGCATAGTAATTTGCCTTAGGTCAGATACCTACTGGAGGTCGATTCTGTCCAGAGCTACATTGGTACAGATACATCATCTCTCTTCTAGGAGATCATTCCTCTATGGCTCTAACTTCATCTAAAATGCTTCCTTTTCAATGGAAAAATCACATATTGACAGGGGATCAGGCTTTATCTAATTTATTTTATCATGTTCCACTCTTCCCCACCCTCAACTAAGTAACAAATATCAAAACTTGATCTTTCACACCAACAATCTTTATGGATAGCATAATTTGTCAGTAATAGACTATAAAGGACTAAGACTGTAAGTTCAAACTCAAGAGATGTACTTACTAAGATGATCATTATCACTTCCTCTTGTCAATGCATTTGGAAAAATTTCTAGTATCTGAACACTGGCAATGATAAAAAGAGAAGCAGTATGAAAGACAGATGACCTATATTAAGTGAAAACATTTGCCAAGTTAGTGCATTTTCAATTCAAGAACAGATGTAGTAAAAAAAGAAGATAAAGTGAGGTCCTTTTTGAAACATCACATTCTTAATTTTATATAAATATTTCAAAGAAGAGGAACTGAAAGAGTTCACATCAGAAAGTGCTTCAGCTTGAAAATTGAATAACCCTATCATATTAATTTCTCTGGGAACTTTTATGCTAAGGAAAATGATCAATTTAGTAGCATTTAGTAGGTTTTATTAAGAAGTTTCTGCATAGAAGACACTGCCAGGTTATTGAATTAAAAATAAATAAAGCAAAATAGCACCAGTTGATAATCTGAACTCAGTGCAAGTTAACAATTTCCATTAAAAACTAGTATGTCCAAATTTATGATAGTGCTCAAATATATCTTATGTTGGCTTGAATCTGCTTTCTTTTAAAAAATAAGCAACATGACAAAGGCAAAGATGTTATGTGAAATAAAACAAATGGAAATACTAATAAAAATGGAATTGTATATATGCTATGACCAAATAATATTGATTTGCAATTGTACAAATAGAAATGAAACACTGAAATTTTTTCAGTGTGTACAGGAGAATAACAACTGATTGCTTGGGATTTGCATCAAAAAATGTCACTTCTCAAAATATCATATAGTTAAATAAAATAATTATCACCATT
This sequence comes from Uropsilus gracilis, assembly GCA_004024945.1. Classification (NCBI taxonomy): domain Eukaryota; kingdom Metazoa; phylum Chordata; class Mammalia; order Eulipotyphla; family Talpidae; genus Uropsilus; species Uropsilus gracilis. The sequence continues at coordinate 71,529 of PVHY01006327.1, forward strand.
TCTGCTTAATTGAAATTTTGGCCATGGTATTTTGTTATATCAAATAGTGACAAATGCACGAGTATATGCTATTATTATGAAGATAGTAGTAGCAGGTGTTTGCATCATTAAATACATATATATGTATGTAACAGAATGAGAAAAATGCTAAATAAATATATTAGGATAGCAACTTTTGGCTGATTAAAAAAAAAGTGAAGAACAAAAAGGGAAATTTGATTGATATTTTTGGTCTATTTTTTCTTATCACCTTAAAGCTAGAAATTTATAAGTCATAAAGCTGGGCACAACTGTTTCCACTCCATAAGTACTACAAAGTAATATACTAAAGCATTTGAAGATTTCAAACATCATTTACTTAGTCACTCCATAGATAAACATTCATAGTGCTTTTCAGAGATAGGAACAATCAAAGTACTCAGGAAACATCACAAAACAAAACAGATAAAGATTCCTATACTGCTTCACCCAGTATTTTAGAAAGACCAGGAACAAAGTGTCGTAATGAAATGTGTACTAGTAAATATTTTAGAAGCAAAAGTTGCTATGTGGCAAGCAGACTGAAACAGAAGAAAGACAGAAAGAGTTTTAAAGGTTGACTCTAGCTGGTGAAGTTGGGTTTCCCTGGGAGGTGACATTTGAGCAGCTTCAATGTCTGAAGTGCTGGAGACCTGTGACCTTATAGAAAAATGCTACAAGCCAAAACTAAGGGCCATAATTTTCTCAATGAAAATTTTAAGAAAAATGATTTTACTAATTGTCATGAGCGTTTCCTCTAAACTTAATCCTTTAAGTATCAAGGTATTTATACTACTAAAATTAATGATAATGAAATACTATCATTCACCGGGTTTTCACATCTATAATTTTGTTTAGTTTATATTTTGCACATGCTTTCCATGAAACATATTACCAGACCTATCTCTGGGATACGAAGATGAAAAAGAAACTCCTGCTCTGGAAGAAATGAAGAAGAAAGTTGCATCATTTCTACCACATCTATGGGAGTAAATCATGTGGCCCTTATTTGACAGTGAGGAAATATGAAGTTCAAAGAGAGAAAGCCAGCAAGAAAGTCAGTAGAGCATTTCTTTACATTCACCCATTACCTATAGAACATAGGCTAAAATTATACAATCTGGTTATTTATGCTAATGGAAGCAAAGAATGTCTGAATAAATGTAAAAGAGCGGTCATATTGGAGATTTTAGAACATTTTTCCTGCAGTTTCAAAATGTACTGCTTTGAAAATAGACTATAATCTAGAAAATAGCAGCTGTAGCATTAAAGAGATCAAATTTCAGTTAAAAAAAGCAACATCTGTTTCAATTATACATCAAACCTTCCTTAATGCTGTATTCCATACTAGACATTCCTATCTATTTTTATTCAGGGTAGTTTAATTACTTTGACTGACTAAACTCTTTCAAAACTCTAATTCAGTGTCAACGTGCATTTATTTTTCAGAGTTGAAAGAAGAGAAGACAGAATTAAGAATATTTGCAGTCCCTTAACAATCCATTAACTTAAAATATTATTCAAGATACATGTTTTTCTAAAGTGCATTTTGTTTTTGTCATTCTTAATAGAATATGACAAATTTAATGACATGCACCTAATAATTTACTTTGGGACTTGTTAGATTGTGATAAATGACATAATAGATTCCCTGTAAGGGTCTGCTAAATTTATGAATTAGGACAACACAGATCATCCCATGGGTAATTTCTCTATCAGAAAATAATTCAGTTTCTTTTTGAACATTTCCAGTGTTAGAGAACTCTCTTTCTTCACCAGCAATCTATTCAATTTGGAGAACATTGTGGTTACTGAAATACTTTCTATTATGTTGGAGATTAATGGATCTCCCAGAACATCTTTGTACTGAATCTCTCTTTCTCTCTCTCTCTCATACACACACACACACACACACACACACACACACACACACACACACACAGAGAGCATAAATCTCCCTCTGCTACAGTTACATATTGTAAGATTTTTTTTTCATGTGTAAACATTTTATATTGCAAGGTTATTGACAAACTTAATAATCCATATTAAATATTTCCACTCTCTCCAATGATTATTTACATGAGCATACTCAGATATAATTCAATATTCTTAAACAAGGTCTGGAATCTCATCAATATTCATAGAAAGTATTATTTTTGTGCTTTCACACATGTTATAAATAAAAACATGTATTTCCACACCACAACTAGACCATGGAATCTTAAAAGCAGGGATGCTGTGTTGTTTTGCTTCGCATACGTAGATAATGATAAATTGACTAATATACATCGTCAGGTATTAATAAATCCTTGCATAAAAGATATTTTAACAAGCTATTAGAAATATATAGAAGCAAACATTACACCACAGTTATGGTCTGTGTGTGCAATAATCTACAACTCTTTTGAATGAATACATTTGAATTATAAATTCATTATTTCCAAGTGTACATTTTTTAATGTGTACATAGTGTCATGCTGTGCTTATATTATTTTCATATGAAATAAATTAAAACAATTAAATGTTTTTCTACCATACAACCAGCAGTGTTTTAATATAAAAATAACACTCATTTTAATAAAATTTAAAAAAATTAAAAATCATTGGCTTATTTGTCAAACACATGAAAATGTTAAATTCTATAATTTTAATCCCACATTAAGAAACATTGATAAATTTCCAATGGAAATGTGACTGGCTCATCTTTGTATCCTGTGGTGTGGTTGATTTTGCCTCATTTCACAAAATGCTTCAAAAATGTGAATATAAAAGCATTAAATTTATCACAGCATAAATTACATTTGCTATGCTATGGAGTTAAAACACTTGAATTCTACCTACTCTCATTTCTGTTCCTTGAACAAAAAGTCGTTTTAGAGAAGTTAAAAATCTTCTAAATGATCAGAATCATAATTTATGAAGGTAAACATTAATAGAGTTTTAAGGGACTTTTGTGATGCTCCAATCATCTCTAATCTGCCTTTCTTTGATCACACAACTGGTCCAGACTAGTTATGTGACATCGGTGGCAGGAAATACTACATACTAGTTATTCAAACGTTTAAAATACAGAAGTGAAGAAATTCTTTCAGTCTTTGGAAATTAATAAATGTAATCCACTAAAGCTGTAAGTTAAAAAAGAACAATCAATGACAATATAATTTGTACAGAAATAAACATTTACCAAAATCCAACAGCTATTCTACAACCATTCAACTATTCATGATTTAAAGTAAAAATCTTAGCAAATTTGGAATAGAGAACTACTTCAACTTTGAGAAATTAAACAAAACCTCTTTTAACCAATACCATACTTAATCATAAAAGACTGGAAACTTCCCCTGCAATATCAAAAACATAGTAAGAATACCTATTTATATTATTATTATTATTATTATTATTATTATTATTATTTCATGGAGTAGCTAAGATTCTGAGTCTAGTCCCTGGGCAAGAACATGATATAAAATATTTTTTAATGTTTTAAATTTTTTCTCATAATATTAAAACAGTATAATACTGGTACAGAAACAGACTAATGGATCAGAATTGAGTGCCCATAAATAAAACTACACATATATGGTCAACTAATCTTCAACTAAAGGGCAAAATATAGATAGATAGATAGATAGATAGATAGATAGATAGATAGATAGATAGATAGATAGATAGATAGATAGATAGATAGATAGATAGATAGATAGATAGATAGATAGATAGATAGATAGATGATAGATAGATAGATAGATAGATAGATAGATAGATAGATAGATAGATAGATAGATAGATAGATAGATAGATAGATAGATAG
>PVHY01006328.1:0-14109 GCA_004024945.1 Uropsilus gracilis
TTTATTATATATATAAAAAAATGAAAAAAGCTTTTGTTCAAAAGTCCTCAACCTGTCTGGGTATTTCCATTTTTTCCAGTACAGTATAACTCTGGAAAAGAAATGGGATAGTTATAACCATGAACAATAAATAAAAATAAATAAATTCTTAGATAAATACAATCATACATACAGAAGACACTTTAAAGAAGTAATGATTAAAGTTTCAACAAATAAAAAAAAAAGAAAAAAATGGCGGTCTTCTTAAGAAGCTGTGACTCGGGATCTGGGTGAGATGGATCCGTATCCCCTGCCTGCAGGGTCCCAAAGCCCTAACAAAGCACATGTGTGCATAGGTCTCTTACCTTCCAGGACAAAGAATGTTGATTCCTACCATTCTGAGCCTTCCAGGGTATGGGGCCAGGCATACAGTAATATGAATAGTTCATTTTCTGCCTCTATACACTATTCATGTCTTATCTGATTTGAATTAATTCAAACTTTTCCAGAAGAGTTTACAAACCAAGTAAATATTAAACTGCTTTCTTTATGTGAGCCAAAACCAATTCATTTTGGTCAGTATAATCCTAACAGACCTCCATGATGCAGATGGAGCATTCTGCGTCCAGTTGACCCACTTCAAATATATCCAATGGAAGCCAATGCATAACGGGTTGGGCACAGTCAGAATTATTTATTTTAGCATTACTTTGCTACATGGCTCCACATTCCGCTTATGCCTGACCATTTTCAGTCAACCAGTCTGAAGCCATCATATACTAAAAGACAACATTCAGCTGTTTGTCCTTGAAGGAGGACAACCTTTGTTCATAAATCCCTTCGGCCAACCACGCTATGTGACCAGATCAAATACAGGGATGTTTATTTCCTTTGGCATGGACTGAAAAATGAAATCAACTCATCACCAAACACAAGCTACAAAAGATGTGGCTTCAACCAGGTTCCTAGTGCAGCCTAGGGAAACTACTTTATGGCACATAAAGTTTTTATTATGCATAAACTCTAAATTTATTTTTAATGTTTTTAAGACTGTCAGTGGGAGGATTGCTGGCCTATAGCAAATTACAGATTGTAAAAATCTTTCCACAGTGAGGCAGCATCCTTTTCCGTAGTAGTCTGGAGTCCAGGTTCTCACAGAAAAGTCTACTACACTGGTACCAGGTACTGGGAGGTAAGACAGATAGAGCTAGCTAAGGAATCCTAAATGATAGTTGTGTTCCAGTGTCCTTACCCATCCCCCTCCCATGCCAAATCAGTGACTTTCCATTGGAGCAGCACACATCCCTCCCTCCTGTCCCATTTTTCACACAATAGCCGGCATTCTACACTACTCTTGGGACATAATTTGGACCATGCTCCCTGGGCCTTGGAATTCATATAGCCATAAGGTGTTCCTAACCCAAACTTCCCGTGCAGACCTCACACACACACACACACACACACACACACACACACACACACACTGGGAGAAGTTCTCATGGTGCAAGAAAACAACACAAAATACACAAACCTGCGAGCAACAACCTAATAAGTCCTCCCTTACTGCTCTGACTGGAAGAAACACTCTGGAATCATTTCTTCTCTACTTGTGGCATGAAACATCCTCCAAACCCCAAAAATGTAGCCTAGATTCTTTGCAGACTATCTCTTTAGTGAGTTTCAGATAGGTTCTGAACGAAAAGCTTCCTTTCTGAGGTATTAATAAGACTATCTGTTTCAAACAGCACTCAATTTTGGTTCTCCCAAAATCTATTTGTGTTGCGCCAAAGCTTATGCTCTGGTAGAGAAAAGACATTTGCATGGGAATAATCATTATGTAAGAACTTCAGCACATCTGAAAGTGAATAGAACGCAAGTCTACACCAGTGAAGAATTCGAAATAGATTTTCTGTCAAGAAATAGAGGTGTTTCATGGAAGATCTAGATTCAGTCATGATCATCTCAGGAAAAGCCTTCCCTTTCCCTATGAAACCTTCCAAGGAGAAAGTAGGAACTTACAGCAAGTGTAGGAATCTGTAGCTAAAAATCAACCATTTGGAAGAAGAGAAACTGAGATCCTCGTAGTTCATACTGAGCAAAATCACTTGAATGATCAAGACTTGACCTTGTGCACTCAGCTCTCTTATCACTCGCATACTTTTTCACATAGGGTGTGAGTTACTTAGGCAGAAATTCCATGGAATAGAACTACTCTAAGCTTTAGGCAGGCTAAACAATGGTCTTCATTTTCATTTGTCCTGATCATCAAGATGACTGAAATGGTAAGTAAAGAGAGCTGTTATAATGTGTTTTTGGCTCCCAGGTCAAAAAAAGAAACTCTTTTATTTTGTTCTGGGGTAAGTGAAGGAATTCTCACTAGAGACACTCGGAGATCACTCCACTTCGGAAGAGTCTTGTAGCTGTTAGGAAATTCTTCCTCTTTCTTGGGAATTAGAACTCATGAGATTCAAAAGAAACTCTCTGACGAAAGTAAATATACTTTCTATTTATGGTCCAAATGGCAGAAAAGTCATTAGTTCCATGTTCTCCAAAGAATATGAAGATCTTTGAGGAGCAGGACCTCAAAACAATACAGTATGCAGGAAACCACCATGACTCATACTTTCCATCAATAAAAAGCTCTTAAAACTCATATATACAGTAATTGGACAAAGATCATACAATTCTAGACAATGAGAAGAGCCCTGGCTCCCAGACACGATGGAGAGCTGTAATAACATGAAGACGATTGATTGAGCAAGTTTCTTAGAAGTGTACTGAATCCAGCACACTGGGTAGTTAGCAATTGGGTAGTGCCTGAAGGCATCATGAGCAAGTGGATGCATAGCTCAAACCAAAAGCCCCTCAGCACCCTTCGTAGGTAGTGCCATCTGGAGAGACCTGATGCAGTTCCCTTTCATGCTTCTAGCAGCACAGATGGGTTCGCACCTCAGATAGTCCTTGTCTGGGGTCAGGACTTCATCAGTACATTATGTTTTTTATATAAAATTCAAATGCCCCTGGAAGGCAGAAGATCATGAACATTCATAACCAGTTTAAATGACAAATCAGTAACTTCCCTAGAATGAGAGAATGAGAAAATATTTTGTATTGTGACAGAAAGGAACTCGGTAGACTTAAAACTATGTCATGTAAATCAGATTAAGAGGAATCCTGGAGAGTCAACATTTTAACATAAAGCAATAAATCCCTAATAGTGTGATTTCCTCTAGACTTTGTAGTACAGTACCTAGGACTCAAGTTTCCACTAATGCAGACTTTAGGTAACTGCAATTAGACTTTTTAAAAGTACAGTGTGTGTGTGTATAATATGTATATATGTGTGTGTTTATGTATTATTCATATAGATATGTATATCTGAATGTATATATAGTTTTAGGCATAATTATATACGCACAGGTTTATTTGTACACACATAGATGAAAATACAAACAAAACAGACTCAACTAATTATATGTTTTCACTGACTCAAAGTAGAATATTCAGTATAAAACTCTCCACCTGAAATTCTAAAATAAAGTTATGACAAGACAGATTTTAGTAAGTTCTAGAAGTACTTACTAAAAGTGATCTAAAAATAAGTACTCCTCTACCAGTAACATCAAACACTGGCCTCAATTCATGTGTAGGAGGCTAGGAAATTATAACATATGCAAAGATGAGACAGCTATAACAGTCTACATGAAAACTATAAAGCAAATATAAATGTGATTTCTTATTGTATCTCTCAAATGAAAGCAAATACATTTATAGATACCAGCAAGTCATCTGTGGCCTGAGTTCTTCTCTATTTCATATGTGTTCATTTTCTTTGGTCTTGAGTCTCAATTAGAGGACAAGCCAAATGAGTTTAGGATATACTTGGTATATACTGTGTGATCTCCACAACTCTAATCACAACAGAAGGATCTCACCAAAATCTACTGATTCAAAATATATAAAGAGCTCTTAAAGTAAACAATAGGAAAACAAACCAATTAAAAATGGGGAAAAGATAAGAACAGGCACCCTACCAAGGAGATAGACAAAATGGCAAAAAGCATATGACAAGATGTTCCATATCATGTTAGGAGAATACTTAAACTTAAAGAACTTTAAGAACACTTAAAATTTAAGAACACTTAAATACTTAAAGAACACTTAAAATAGCATACACTTCCTTGAATGGTTCAGTTCTGAAACAGAGCATCAAATACTGATGAACATATAGAAGAACAAGAACATTCATCTAGTGGATTGGAAATGCAAAATGCAAGAGCTACTTTTGGCAGATCCTTAGATCACTAACTGTATTTTAACAGATATCCAATAATCACATTGATAGTTACCCTAATAAGTTTTTTTTAAAAAGTATGTCCATATAAAACCCAGCATGTGAGTATTAATAGTAGCCTTGTTCATGACTGCTAAAACTTTAAAGGCACCACGTTATCCTTCAGGAAGTGAATGGCTAAGCAAACTATGGGACATTTACACAATAGACTATTTTTCTGTTATAAAAAGGAATTAGTTAACAGACCACAAAGGCCTTAGATGCCTGCAGCTCAGTAAAAGAAACCAGTTTGGAAAAGCTACATACTATATCATTCCAACTATATAAAGTTCTGGAAGAAACCTATAGAGTAAAAAGAAGTAAATCTATAGAGTAAAAACCTATATAGTTTTCACCCATTTCCCCAAGTTTGTATACTTTCATAGTATTTTCCCTATGATCGTGATAAAATTCTAGAAATTAACTAGAAATCACCTTCCCTCCTACACAGTAAAAAGTATCTGTCAGGTCTCAGGAAAAGAGATTGAAAAGAGAAATGGTCTGTATATCATGCACTAATAATGAACACAAGTCACTGTAAAGTCTTTAAAAGCTATAAAACTATACAACATAAAGAGAGTACCCCAATGTAAATCGCAAACTTGACTTCATATACGAATGAACTTTTATCAGCAGTAACAAATATCCCACACTCATACAACTGTGAAGAGGGACAACTTGGAGAAGGGGAAATAAATACAAGACATTTCTGTACATACTCCTCAGTTTTTCTGCAATCATAAAACTGCTCTCAAAATTAAAATCCATCCATTAATGATTTGTTTGGAAAAATTCTGTTCATTGTTTGACTTCCTTTGGTGGTAGGAAATGGATCTTCTGAGCATAGAGCTACTTCTTTCTAGCAGGAAATGCTACTGACAAGCAAAACTGTGAGGAGTACACAGAACACTCATTGCAAAGATGGTCTGGAATATGAGGTTATGGGGCTGTCTGTCAACCAAACCTCGGTCTTCTTCACAGCCTTGATCTTTTCAAAAATGAAATCTGCTAGAAATTTCACATGCTATGGAAGCAAAATGGCTCCTCCCCACAATCTCATGGGGGAAATGCCCTTCTGGCCTTAAACATAAACACAGACAAAGAGGCAGATTAAAGGGATCCTTGCTCTTCTCTTGGGAGTCTTCTGAGCTGTACAGAATTATGAATAACTTCCCAGCCAGCTGAAAAGTTCTTGCTACTAAGAGAAAGGCATTTTAATGTATTTGCTTTACTAATCTTTGAACCCTCCCTAAATGGGCTATGCAATAAATGGACCAGGAACGTGGGAGCTGAGGAAAGAATATCCTGGGATCTAAGAAGTCACATTGGAAAAATAAATAAGGGGAAGGGGGAGAGAGAGAGAGTGAGAGAGAGAGAGCCAGCTGGTAGGGTCACCTGTGTGTATGGGAGATAGGGTTCATTTAAGCACTGATGCACTATCCCATTTAGTTTACATTCACTCTCTTATTTTGCTCTTATTGTTACCCATCTACCCAAGTTTATATGCTTTCATATTGTTTTCCCTATGATCATGATAAGATTCAATTTAACTAGAAATTGCCTTCCCTCCTAAATCCTTTTTCAGACTCCATTTTCCATAAAATAGTCTCAAAGAAGGGCAAATTCCTATTTGACTTGTTATATTCAAGATCTCCTCATAGTGTAATTACTTGTGCTAGAGAATCTACACAAACAAGAAAAGATCACTAAAGGAGGAAATGTCTTGATGACTGATTTCATGTGTTAAAACAGATGAAGAAACTTGTCTTGAAAAGTAGTTTCCTGGGTGTCATGTAGCAGTAGATCTGGAGCGAGAGTCTGTGTCTTAAAAACTGTTTTATCTTTATGGGAGTAGCCCTTAAATGGAGTAACATTTTAATTTTTTTTAATAATATATATACATATATTTCACATCTTTGCATTCCCAAGGGTTTATACACCACCTCCCCTCCCTGACCACTCCCCCTCACCCCACCACCCCCTCCCCCAAGTTGTGTACTTTAGTTTGGTTGTCAGCTTGTTTTGACTTTCCCTCCTGGCCTTTTTTTGTTTTTCCTATATCCCATATATTAGTGAAACCATTTGGTTTCTTTTTCCTTCTGACTTGTTTCTGATAATATACTTTCTTCTAGGTACATCCATGTTATGTTAAAGTCATTCAGCTTGTCATTTTTAATTGATGAGTAATAGTCCATTGTGTACATATACCACATTTTTTCATCCATTCATCTGTTATGGGACATTTGGGTTGTATAACATTTTCTTTCAGACTTTAATAATTTTAAAAAATATTATTTTTCTTCAAGGGGAAGAAAAGAGACACTTTATTTATTTTCTTTATGACATCTAAATGCTTCATTATGCAAATATATTACATGAGTAATATATCAACATGGTCACACTGGAAAAGATTCAAACTATATTGAAGAATATAGAATAAATATGAAAATCTATTGAAGAATATAGAATAAATATGCAAATCTACCTTATGAAGTTCTAAGTGTTCTGTGATTTTTTTTTTCTTTTAATAATGTTTTTGACATAGTTCTGCTTCAAGACATCTAGGTCTCTACTTTATTGCATTTGGCACTATTCAGTAGTAATATGAATACTGTACATACCTACTTGTCCAGGCATCATCTATTTTAATTTATTTTCAAATACCATCTCTATTATTTATTTTAATATGTAAGTGGTTTATTAACAGATTAGTATTCATTTATTTCCTGATTCTCATTCCATGCCAGCACAACTAGCAATATAGACATTGAAGTAACTGAAGAGACCCATGGCCTGTCGAACAGACAGCATCTCCAGCATCTTCATTCTAGAAAAAGAATTGGAGAGAACAGACACAGAGACATATATTGCATTAAGATCTTACTCTCCTAGAATTTAGGATCAGTGAGAGGGTGGACCAAGGGGTGCAGAGGAAACAGAATTGAAGTGCAGAAGAAAGTTGAGAAACAGAGACCAGGAACTTTAATTGCTTTGTTTACACATGTGGATTTTATCTTGTCCATAGCAAGTAGTGATTGGAGGGATTGAAACAGCCATGGACTAAGATCTGGGTTTTAGAGCATTCCTTCTAAAACCATAAGGAAGGTTAGTTCGACAGGAAAACAAGCCAGATGAATGAACTGCTGGGAGTCAGGATGGGACATGATAAGGACCTGGACCAGGTCAGCCTGGAACCACTCATCTCTTGGGCCACAACCTGGTCACCAGGGCTGCCCTTGAAGTCAAGGTGGCATGTGCCTGGGCAGTGACTTCAAGAAACAAGCTATCCTGCTCTAAGGTCAAAGATCAAGCTATCACATCAAAGGTCCACCGCTGATGTCATTACAGAAAAGGAATGCTTGTTGAGTCATTTAAAATTCCAAAATCTTTTTTTATTAGTCATTTTGTTGTTTACACACACACATTTATATGCATGAATGCATATATGTATATGAATATATATGTACATGTTATATCCTTGCATTCCCCAGGGTTCTCCCTCCCCCCCATCCCCAGAGAGCCTTTCTCTCTATCTTCCTGTGCTCCCCTTCCCCAATTTCTTACTCCCTCCATCCCTTCCCTAGCAGCCTGCCCCAGCTCCACTATCCCCTTATTTTCAAGTTTTCCTGGCTTTTTGTTTTGTATTCCTATTCCCCATCTATAGATGAGATCATATGATTTCTTTTTCTTTTTGACTTATTTCTGCTAATACAATTCCTTCTAGGTTCATTTTGTCATCACAAGTGCATCCTCTCTGTCAGTTTTGATTGCAGCATAATATGCCATTGTGTACATCTACCACATCTTTTTCAACTATTCATTTGGGGGCACACGGGTTGTTTCCATATATTGGCAAATGTAAATAGTACTGCAATAAACGTCTGAGTACAGGTGTCCTTTAGAATTAGAGAATAAAACTCCAAAGTCTTGAACATCCAACAGGAGTCAGAACTGCAGATCCGGTGGCCATATCCATGAAAAGCAGGGGCAGGATAAGGCTGAGTCCTCAAGCATAAGGAGCTTCTACACTCGTCCCTAAACAGGACGCTCAATGTAGAGTGAAGCTTGTTAATTCCAATGGAGAGAATGGGCTTCAATTTTTTATAGCAGGGGCTGGTAAACTTTTCTGTCAAAGGACCAGAAAGTAAACACTATATGTCTGATGGGACGTGTACTCTCTGTAAAAGCTACTCTCGACTCTGCTGTCATAGACAAATTCTAAATATATGAGTTTGGCTGTGTTCCCATAAAATTGGAGTTAACAAACAGGCAGTAGCCAGATAAACCTACAGACAGAGAAACCCCCCATCCCCTCCACCCCATCCTGCAAGAATCACTGTCTCTGTAATTTTCCCATAAGGACACATCTGCTTTGCATTATCCCATTCACCATTAAGCAAAAACATAATATTTCAGTCAAATTTTGTTCTTGCTTTTTTTACCCCAGTTTCTGCTTCTCCTGTGCAGCTGATTAACACATTTCTAAGAAAATAAATGGAGAAAGTTATTTGGTTTTAGCATCAGAGGGCAGTAACAAATAATAAAAATATGACAAAACCCCCAAAATATGATGGTATAGAGATACTCTAGCAGAAAAGATACCCAATTCACCCAGTCCAGCTGTGAGATGCATAATAACAGATTTGTGTTACTTTGCTTAAGAGTCTACACTTCTTTCCTAGAAACATTGAAAATCATTTGTGTATTACCTTAAAATGTATTCTTCAGACAAGAGTTGCAATATCTTCCAAGCTAACAGAGTTCTCATATTTATAATGGTGGAAAGACTTACAGATTGCCTAAGGAACTGTGAACCATGTTAACCTCTGTTGGAGTGGGGTAAATAACAAACAGTAGTGAAAAAATACCAGGAACTGGAATTTTCCCAGGAACACCATTTCCATTTTTCTCCCTTCTCTCCAGGATTTCCACTTTGTAGTAAGGCCCAGGTGGGTGTGGATAGGTTGTGTACTGATCTTGAATTTTAACTTTCCAGAAGGAATATTTAGTTGTACACTGATAATTTACCTTGAATGCAAGTCAATGAAATCATTACACAATGTTCATTCCTGATTTAATCAACAATGCTTCTCAGAGAGAGGTCAGATTAGCTGTATTCACTCTTATAAAAGTCTTTCCACTTAGTGTTCTGTGCTTTTGGCATCTTTGCATTGTTAAATAAAATCCATTTTATTATTTTATTATGCACATTCTGTTCCAACACACAAAAAAGATCATAAACTCTTTGTCAGCTTTTATTTCTATTATTTCAGATCTTCCTTTCCCAAAATTACTCTGAACCAGTGGATCATGGCAATTCAAAAGAGGAAACTTTCTTCTGGCTGGAGTCAGACTTACAAATTCAGGAAGCTCCTGGGTCACTACTACCTAACTTTACTTACTAGATGCAGCCACTATACTAAATGCTATACTAAGTGAATTCTCTCGTAGTAAGTCTATCATTAGTTCCATTTTCCAGGGAGGAGTATTAAGTTTTCACGAGGCTAAATGAATTCCCCAAAACTGAAGATTCCAACCACACTTGTCAGCCAACAGAACATCATAAAAGCCCTCCAATTTGCCGAATCATGTCAATACAGATATTTCCAAAATGTAAATCAGATATTGGTCACCTGGTCATCTAACTGGTCACCTAATGAATTTTCATGTCATTAGGACTTTGTTCATAGAAATATATTGAAAAAATACTCATTCAAAGAAGTCATAGGAAAGTGTTTTTCATAGACAAGCATCTAAAATTTTCTGTCTCCCCCTTTCCTCCCTTAGATTCTCCCACTGATGCTTCCCTGGTTTGCTGGTCTCTTCATATAAAGGGTACTTCTCAAATACTGCTTTGTGCCACTACTCTCTACTCTCCCCCAACTGGTCAACCACAATGATAACCATGAACATTTGGTTCATCGTCATCTCTAAAGACTTATAAGCTTCCTCCCTGCTTCCTTCAGTCCCATCTACACAGTCACTTGTGTAGACTTTTGTAAAGTGACTTAGAACATATCATTATCCTTCTTTGTTCTATCTGTGTCTCTCTAAAGAAGTCCGATGCCTTATTTATCTGTGTCCTCAGTACCTATTATAAGTTCACAGTAGGTGCTTAATCAAAAAAAAAAAAAAAAGCTACTATTTACTATATACCATGTGTTCAGCTTACACATGTGCCTCCATCATTTGTCTGTCCATCTGTGCAAATGTTTGCAGATGTCGGTGCATGTATATGCATGAGAAGTATGATTACTCTTTTGCAGAAAAGGATAATGCTGTAGTTTGATGGTTGAATTTGTAGAGTTGTCAGAAAACGACAACTAGAATTGCAACCCAAATTTGGCTGACTGCAAATCTTCCAAAGAGGGAAGGGAAAAGATATATAAATTCAAAGATGAATAAATAAAAATACTCCATAGAAGATGGAAGGGTTCGATCATTCCCACCAAAAGATGAACAGCATATTGGTAGTGTCTTTTTTGGGTAAAAGTGTAAATAAATGTTTGCTACCCCAGTACCATGTATACCTCTGTCCATAAATAAAAAAATGAGACATTGAAAATCAATATCTTTCCTCTAGAACTTACTGTCTTTCTCTACCCACCCCCTCAAAAAATTAATATTTGCTACAGCAAACTAGAACTGGTAAAAAGGTAAAGTTTTTAATAGGTTACAAAACCATATTTTTAACTTTGCAAACTGTCCCTTTAAATGACTCTAATTGACTGCCAGTTTATTGCTGGGGTTCTGATTGATTCAGATAAGAACAAATCATTCCCAGGAGAAACAACCTAAAAGGACCAAAACAATGAATATGCAAATGCACATTAAAATAACAATGGGATAGCACTTTAGACCCATGAGATGGAGAGCAACTTCCAGGTTTGTGTGTGCTGAGTTTTATACGAATTTGGGGAGAAGAGCAAGAGTAGTTAGTGCCTCTTGTTTAGAAACATTATTGCATACACCTGCTAGGAGAGTAATTTGTCAGTACTCCATGAAGCTGAAGCTGCCCCTCCACTTCACCCTGAAATTCTACCTGACAGTGTTGTCATGAAATCTTGCACAAAGGAGCAGCACAAAATATCCAGTCACATTTACTAGTTTATTGATTGCATTTACTAGCTTAATAAAATTTTAGTTTAATAAGTTTTAGTTAAATAAATTTTAGTTAAACAAATTATTAGTTTAATAAGTTATTGGTATAGTTGTATTTATTAGTGTAATAAATTTATTTGACTGACATTAGACTGATAAAAGCAACTAATTAATGATTTGGTTTAATAGTGCCACTTATTGCATTTATCAGTTTAAAAATGCAACTATCCCTACTGTCCACCAAGTAGTGGGTAACTAATCAAAGTTTAAGTTGTCTGTGCTGTGAAATTCGATAGGGAGGTGCAAACAAATGAATTATCACTCTACCAAGGATACTGGCGTATCAATATGGATAAGTTCCAAGATTATAAATGTGAGAGCAAAAGCAAGTTGCAAATTGATAGAAAAGTTTGATACTACTTAAACAAATAGGTTTTTATGCAGGAAGTTTTAAACTTATTTTAAAAATAATTTTAAATGCAAATACTCTTTTGTTCGTGTCTATCATCTGCAGAAAGTTAGAGCATAATAATATGGATAGAATTAAGATCCATCAACTTCAAGATTGGAGTCACCTCCAAGGATAGTATAAGAAGCTTTAATAATCTTTGGTTTAAAAAAATCTGCAACATTGACACTTTTGTGATAACATGGATGTACATAAAATAAATCATATTAGCAGAAACAAGTTAGAAAGAAAAAGAGAGAAACCAACTGGTTTCACTAATATATGGGATATAGGAAAACAAGCAAAAGACCAGGAGGAAAAGACAAAACAAGCTAAGAAACAAACTAAAGTACACAGCTGGCAGGGGAGGCGGGGTAGAACTTCAGAATTTTCAACAGAGGGAAAAAATAATAACTATATGAAATGATGGGTATGTTAATTAATTTGAGTGTGGTGACTTTTTCACAATGTATGTGTATAAAAAACCATCACATACATAAAACTTCTTAAAAAATAAATAAATAAATCTGCAACAAATATTGCAAAATGTTCAAATGTACTAATTTAGGTGCACAGTGCCTAGGATTTTGCTATATTAACTTCTGTTTTGTCTAATATGCTTGCAATGTTCAAAATAAAAATATAGTTAGGTTAAAAATCAAATACATGGACTCCACCTCCAGGAAATCACATCTTCAAGTGTATGTAGGCTGAAAATGGGGTGGGGTGTATTATGGACAGAACCTCAGGCATAACTTCAGGGTGTGATCAGCATCCCATACTCACAGAAAGGCAACAGTGGGATCAGCCCTGTGGGTTACCTGTAAACTACACATTCTGTTCAAGAGCAAATAGAGGCCCCAGAGGAGATGAAGTGCTAGGGAATGGCAGAGCTGGGGCCTGGGAGGCCCCTGAACTGGGGTGTTCCTAATTCTTTGGGGGCTACATAAGCAAATAAAAACCTAAACCTGAAAGTGCATTAAAGTTACAAAGTCAGAACCTGAAAACAACCAATTGGCAATCAGCCAAGTCAGCTTTGAGCTACAGCCAATCATTTTCTTGCTTTGCTTCTGCACTTCATGAGTCTCTCCCTAGGCCCTGCCAGGGGCAGACTCTAACCACTTCCTGGCTGGCACTGCTCTGTCCCAATGAACTTCTGCCCAAATAGGCATATTAAAAGTTTACTTATGTTTATCTTTTAATAGTCACATGACTCCTACTTCAGCATTTTCAGTAGATACTGTGCACACTTTTTAGAATCAAAATCAGGGATACTGGTCTTACCTAGACAGAGGGAACCCAAACCAACAAAAGGACAAGAAAAAGTGAAAACTAAGAAACTGTCAGCGAACTGAAGCATAGAGCATTGGTGGGGGGGGGGTTTGAAATGGGAGAGGGATGAGCACAAGAGATTAAGATGATGGTTCATGGGTGACAAGGTGGTGGGAGAACCTCAGGGTAGACAATGAGGTAAAAATGTATGCACATGTGCAATCAATTAAAAAATAAGTTAAAATAAATTATTATTTTTTTAAATCAGGGCAGCAAAAACACTCAGTGTATGTCTAATGGAAGTTCCTGACATATTACACTTTCCCCCCTGTAAATGTTTCAAGTTTGAGGAAGTTCCACAAGCTTTCCATAGTGGCTGGACCAGTTTGCATTCCCACCAGCAGTGTTAGAGTATTCCTTTCTCTTCACATCCACGCCAGTACTTGTTATTGCCTGTTTTTGTTTGTTTGTTTGTTTTTTGTTTGTTTTTTGTTTTGTTTTTTTTTTAATGTGGTTCATTCTTACTGGTATGAGGTGGTATTTCATTGTGGTTTTGATTTGCATTTCCCTAATTGCTAGTGACATTGAACATTTTTTCATTCAAACTATTGAAAATGGAACTACCATTTGACCCAGCGTTCACTCTTCTGGGAATCTACCCAAAGGAGATCTCAAGTCTTATATAAAGGGACACCTGTCTTCAGATATTTACTGCAGCACTATTGCAGTAAACAAACCAAATATCCCAAAACAGACAAATGGATGAAAAAGATGTGGTCTAGATACACAATGGAATATTACTCATCAATTAAAAATGACAAATTTGATGAATTTATGATAACATAGATGGACCTAGAAGAAATCATATTAGCAGAAACAAGTCAGAAAGAAAAAGACATAAACCAAATGGTTTCACTAATATATGGGACATAGGAAAAACAAACAAAAGGCCAGGAGGAGAAGTCAAAACAAGATA
>PVHY01006328.1:14209-51687 GCA_004024945.1 Uropsilus gracilis
AGATAGATAGATAGAGAGATAGATAGATAGATAGATAGATAGATAGATAGATAGATAGATAGATAGATAGATAGATAGATAGATAGATAGATAGATAGATAGATAGATAGATAGATAGATAGATAGATAGATAGATAGATAGATAGATAGATAGATAGATAGATAGATAGATAGATAGATAGATAGATAGATAGATAATGTTTTAAGTTATTGTTTGCTATTTTATATTTACCAAAAAAAATGGGAAAGTATAAATTGAAATGAAACCATCATTCCTCCTGTATGAAGGGGAAAAAGAAACCATTATTTTGTAGAAAGCATTTCTAAACTGAATAACAAATCCCAATCCCAAAATCATCTTTCTCTTTGTTTCTCCCTCACCAATTATGGAGGGAAAATGCTTTGTTATAGTCCGAGCACTAAAATTCTATTTCTCTCGCTTGTTCAGTTTCACACTCACGGTCGATACTCAACATTTCTCCTGCTCTCTTACTCACCCTAACTACACCTGAACCCCACCCCCACCCCCCTGATTGCAACAGCAGCCATTGCCCTGCCCTCCTCCACCATCGACTGTGTAGTTCCCTCACACCATGCTGCATCTTA
Organism: Uropsilus gracilis; assembly: GCA_004024945.1. Taxonomy (NCBI): domain Eukaryota; kingdom Metazoa; phylum Chordata; class Mammalia; order Eulipotyphla; family Talpidae; genus Uropsilus; species Uropsilus gracilis. The sequence goes on from PVHY01006328.1 coordinate 14,816, forward strand.
GTGACTGGTATTTTGTCTTCTCTCACCCCCTTAGGTCTCCATGTCTTACTCATCATCACAAAATGCAATTCTTTCCCAATGCGTTAGTCGGATGCAAGCGTCCAAAGCCAACTTTGGGTTGATTTTCACTGAGTGACAGGAGAGGCCAGCTAGAAGATTCTACCTCTCTGCTATGGGAATAGACCCCTGCCAGAAGTCATGTTGGGCTTGGGAGAAACCAAGAAAAGATGGGCCCTCTTGGTAAGGTCAGTGTTGAAAGGGTAATGTCCAACTCTCATATGCCCAGAGCTGGTGATCTCTAGGGAAGTGGTCAGAGATGGAGGGAGCAATGCAAGAGTCTAAACAGCCCACACATATGGAAGCAGATGACAGGCAGCGACTGAAATCCTGGGGACAAGTCTCTCAGAGAAAGCAAGAGTGAAAAGTGGGTCAGGGATTCACAAAACAAAGAGAAAGAGGAGGAAAAGCAAGAAACAAGGCAGAAGTCACTGCTTAACTGTATAGACTGGGACACAGCTGGGATCAAGAGGTTGAATCCCAGAGTAATGGCTCTGGGGCACATGAGGCTTATTTCTAGCACATGAACCCTGAAACCAGGCTAATTCTAGGCTCTACCCATGGAAAGACTGGGTTAACTCATCACCTGCCTGCCTTGGTCAGGAATTGCTCTGATCTTGAGCAGCCCTATAGTCCCACGGTAGAGCTTCAGTCAGAGAGACTGGGGAGGAAACTGCTGGCCCTCATGATTCTGAGGGTCTGGTTTTGAACAACATCTTCCCAAATGGTTGGTCTATTCCTGGCAGGAAGGATACCTGAATGACTAGGTAATGACCACCTGGAAAGAGAGATTGAACAACATGATTCTGATGACTTACTTTTACTAACACTAATGTTAATTGTGATGGCACATTAGTGTGGTGATAATATTCCAGGGTATGATAGTAGCATGCTAGCAACTTCCTTTTTAAAATTTTTATTATATATAGTTATTATATATATATTGTACCCTCCCCCAATTTTACCCTCCTCTCCCTCTTTTGCTCTATGCTTCAGTTCTGTTGACAGTTTTAAATTTCTCTTGTCCATTCATGTGTTTGTTTTCCTTATATTCTTATATAAGTGAGGCCATACCGTATTTCTCTTTTTCTTTCTGACTTATTTATGCACACATGATTCCTTCCCTCTCCATCCATATTGCTGTAAATGATATGTTTGTCTTTTTTGATTGATGATTTTTTTAAATAAATAGAACAAAGACTATTGAAATTCATATGAAATAATAAAAAACCATGAATAGCCAAAGCTCTCCTGGCCAGAGGAAGAGAGAATGGAGGGACTGCACTCTCAGGCTTTAAATGATACGACAAAACCATGATAATTAAGACAGCATGACGCTGGAATAACAACAGACACACAGACCAATGGAACAGAATCGAAAGTCCAGAAATAGAGCCACATATGTACGATCAAGTAATCTATGATTTGAGAAGCAAAATACATACAATGGAACAAGACTAGTAACTTTATTTTTTGAGACTAGGTCTCACTATTTTTGCCTATGGAACTGCAGGCTTACGTTGCTTGGGGTACCATGGGTACCATGGTACCAATCCCCAACCTCAGCGTCCCAAGTAGCAGGGATTACAGGCATGCGCCACCACGCCCAGCTATTTTTTGAGACTAGGTCTCGCTGTGTTGCCCTGAATGGGAATCGAACCACAATCCCTAGCCCCAGCTACTTCATAGGCTGAAGCTTGCAGGCACGAGCCACCATGCCTGGCTCTAAGACGAGTAACTTCTAACATGAGTTTTCTTCCTAGAATTGAAGCATAAATTCACTCTACATTGAAAGTAGAAACAGATACTTCTATTATAGATAAATATAATAATAACTGAAAACACCTTCTAGTACACAAAGCACAGAGGACAGATAATTTTGAGTTGGAACTGATGAAACAACTGCTTCTGTATGTGATGAAAAAATGTCATGTATCTGCAACTTCACATATCAATCTAAGAAACTGCCATGTCCATCTTGCATTACATGAGCAGTTGCCACCAGAAATATGGTCACCATTTCAGTCTTAGCCTTTCAGTATATCTTTACCTGGGCTCAGTTTTAAGGTAATTTCCTGAGTAACATTTCTTCAATTCTAGGAGGGCATGATTCATCTGCCCAATCTTAAGCAGAAATGCTTTAAAACCTGACAATGACAATCATCAATCACTGAAAGTGAACATGAGTTCAAGCTATCAGCATGTCATTATTACACATGGAATATTCTCACAACACTTGCGTGGCCTCCACAACACTTGCGTGTCCTCACAATTAACATTCATGTTAGTAGAGGCAAGTCACTAGAATCATCAGAATCCCCCCCCACACCCCAGCCACCTTCCAGAAGGTCACTACCTAGTTATCCAGGTGCTCTTCCTACCAGGTATAGGCCAACCTTTTGGGAAGAGGACGTTCAAAACCAAACTCTACCCCTAGGTTCCTCCTGGGTCTGTTTACTATTCTGAGCACTCTGCAATGTTATCTCACCTTTTTTGTGTCACAAAAACAGGGGAAGAAAAAGGTGATGACTGAAAAGAAACTCTTCATGCTTTCTGGGAGACCATGTTTTCAAAAATTCTCAAGATTTTGATTTACTGGAAGATTCTGGAATATGGTTTTTACCTCCTATTATACAACACTCCTGAGTCTAGTTCTCAATCTCTTTCTGATTAGCTACAGGAATCTGCTAGTAGCTAGTGGTTGAATTTGACTCATTGCAGAAACTTGATTTTAATGTTGCCAAGGTAAATAACCTTCAGTCAAAGAGCAGAATTAAATAACTGCAGTAGGATTAGTGAACTGAACAATTATTACCACAGCTCTTGGAGTTATCTCTTCCAGTCTTATAATGGAAATACATGATTTTCATCAGAGGAAAAAGAAAAAAAATCTGATCACATATATCATTCAATTCACCTGCATTGTCAAACCCAAATGTGCTTTTTTTCTCTTCGTTTTTCACACATCCCATTTCCAGCAGGAAAAAATGTCACCTGTTTAATTCTGAATCATTGCAGTGAGGTCTAGTCAACTATCAAGATCAGTTATATGGTTCAGTCCATTATCTCTACTTTTTGTGACAGTCATCAAGGCAGATGACAGACAGACAAGGTTGGTTAGCATTTCCAAAGGAGCTTTGGGGAAGAAATATTAATGTAGAGTCTGGTAAGAATAATGCATCTGCTTTCTGCTCTAGGAGAGCACACATTTTTCTTTCTACCTCTGTTCTCCATGAAATGTTCACTAATTACACCAGTTCACTAAATCGCCAATTACTCTAATGAATGTCAAGCTGTGATAATGCATCCAGATCAATAAAAAGACAGCTGTATAGAGTCAGGTTATTCTAATGGAGATAGCCCACCACACTCTTGAAAAAGCACTCTGCTAGCGCTAATTCAGCAGGGCATTTTCCTGGAGAGAGGGAGAATCAAAGGCAAACAAAGCTCCAATGTGGCATGTTCATCAGCAAGATGATGGAATGGTATAGAGTCCCTTTATCTGTTTTTAGTAAGAAATATATACATCCTAGGGAAGTGGAGTCATGGACTAGGAAATATATATAAAAAGTTTTGACTAACTTCCATATGTGGTAATATCCTGAAGACCCCTGCACATCACAGGAAGGAAATATGAACCAGGAATAAGAGCTAAGGGATACAGTTTGTTATTGCTGGCCACACACTGGTGACCTTTGGCAGGGGGTAGGAGGAAGATGGAAACACTTGCTTAGAAGTAGCTTTTATGGTCCTACCTCCTTTCTAGTCCCTGTTTGTCTGCATTACCCTAAATGTTTGCTCACGTTATTACATGTTTGCCTTTCTCTGTGGTCATCCTCTGCAAAAGTAATGGAAGGCAGCCATGTCCAGCCTGATAGTTTGTACACAAAATAATGTTCAAAATGTGGACTTCAGATGGAAATGCTGTCAGCAATTTTCAACTTATTGGAACGATCTTTCATTTCTGACATTTGGAGTGACTCCATCTCCAGATTAGAAGTTTTGCAGAAGTATTTTAGTACAATTATGTTGTGTAGTTACTGTTAGAAAGTAGGATGGTTGTGTAATATTGAGAATGTTTGGGGGGTATATTGATCCATTTCTTCAGTACACTTATAAAAACAGTAGAACATTAAACTAAAACAGGGACTACAATGATACGAAATATATATTTATAAATAAATTACTTATTAAAATTAAAAAGAACAGTTTAAACATAAATTGGAATCTAAGGCAGTGCCTGGACAATACACATACACCTGAAGGGCACACACACATGTAAATACACAGTTAACATAACATGTATGAAGATCACATGATGTATTATAAAATGTGTCTATGTACATGTGTGTTTTGGGGGGGTACTTGCCATGTAGCATCACAACCTCCAACCTATGTTTCTATTAGTGTGATAAACATAAAGCACTGAGATTTCATTGCTATAGAAATAGACAAAAATTCAAAGTGGGGAAATTGTAAGAGGAACTGTGAAGAGCAATCTCCAAGCCAGTGAGTACCATTCAATGCCAACTAGATAGTAAGAAGTGGACCTTTCCAGATCCACCCCCACAGGAGGGACTGATGAAAAAAGAGGGCAGAGCTGGGACCTTTGACAATTAGAGACTATTGGGATGTCTGTCAGTTAAGTTCCTGGGGCTTTGGTAGTTCTTAGACTGAAGCTTCAGTGGAAAAGCTGCCAGCTGACACTTGAGGCCTTCGGCTTGGACCTGCAACACTAGACACCATATGGAGTAAGACAGAAGCATCTGGCCACTTGCAAGCCTACAAATATCTCTGTCTATCGCTATCTCTTCTCTTTTTCTCAGCTCTCCCTTTTACTTAGTCCTGTTGTTTCTCACCACTTCTGCCTTTGGGTCTTGTGTTTTAACTGCATAGGGAAGGACCCACCAACTAGGTCAACTCCAGTCCCCTGGTTTGTTTTTGTTCACAAGAACAGGCTTTATTCAAGACCTTTGCCACTTTATGTAAGGATTACCTTTCCTCCATGACAAGAACAGTTTTCATTCCCACAGAGACCTCAACAGAATAACCAAGACTTCAAGTTTCATCCAACATTCTGTTTAAGATGATATTTGCACACCCCTAAGGTGACAAAAGTTGCCTAACTCCGCTCTTTTCTCTCTGAAACTTCACCAGAATCACCTTGAATCCTTATATTTCCAATAGTCCCTTCAAGGCACTCTAGGCTTTTTTGAGCATTACCTCAAAACTCTTCCAGCAAGTGCCCAGAATTTGTTCCAGTAGAAGTTTACTTGCTCACACTTCTTTAAACTTAAGTTCTGGACCCATGTGCCAATAGTGTTGACTTCTCATGAGACCTTCCTCACTTGTAAACTGCTCTTGGTCTGTTCTCTCTACAAGCAGGGAAAGTGGAATTTCTCATGTATATGTCTCTCCTTATGAGAACACCAGTCAAGTTGGATTAAAGCCTCACCCTTAGAACCTCATTAAACTATAATTACCTCCTAAAAGTTCCCTTCTCTAAACATAGGAAGGTTTGGAGGTCAGGGTTTCCATCTACTAATTTGGAAGAACACAGTTTGGTTCAAAACAAAATCTAAGGGATTCATTTAAACCTTAGCTTAGATATAGAGTGAGTAAAAAGTACCAGAAATAGATTGGAATCACAACCTTCTGGATTTAGAGAGAATATCAAGAAGTCCTACATTATCATTTGACTTCAGGAGGTGAAACTAATCCAGAAGAGATGATTTTCTTTTATCTTTTCAGACAAATGGAATATATAGAGAGAGAATGCAGAGACTCTATAACTTCATTAGAATATCTAAGTAAAGGATTTCTTGATGCAGTACAAAATCTTTTGCTCTGTACATTCATCAAGAATAATCTGCACATCACACATTCAGCAGAAAGACATGTAACTATGTATCTTAGTTCACATACCGGAAGGAAAGTTCAGTTTTCTGCTCCAAAGGAACCAAGGCAGGAGTTGAGGTGATAGCACTATCACAAGACTGGAGACCTCTCTCATCAAATCACCCATTTTGCCTTAATGGAAAATGTATTAGGTTGGAGGCTGGGAGAGCTTGGCTCTGTTTCCAGCTTGACTACTACTTAGTCTCATAGAAATCCTGAGTTCAATCTGTCAGTCCACTTCCTTGTATGTGAAATGGTGATGATAGGACTAAGTAAAAGTTTTGTACTGAAAAACCTCTCAATACCATTAGCTGTTCCTCTTTAATATTTCACAATAATCCATTTAATACACTTTTAAAATTTCTGTCACCTTGTCTTAGAGGCTCAGTGGTCTGACATGTCATTTATTTTTGTTTCACATTACCACAAAGTGCAGTGATCAAGACAAGAAACCTTATTTTAATAAGGCCTTGACTAATGCTGAATCTAGCAAAAGAATGCTCCTCCCTGGACCTAAAATATCATTCTTCTTTTATGATTTCTCAATATCATGTCTCTTATTTCCCACAATGGAAGTTTGGCTGAGAAATTTGTAACCTAAAATAAGTTTGAATCTGATATGACATGAAAGAATGGAGAAACGGGTAGAAGATACCATACCATTTGCAACAAGTCCAAAAATAAAGGTACTCATTGCTATAAGAAGAAAATAACTTAATGCTCAATAATGCCCATTTCCCTTATTTTCTACAGGGTAGAAATATTTCATCACAGGGAATTAAATCATAAGCTGCATTTGGGGGAGAAATGAGACACAATGTAAATTGTGACCATGACAATGATCTTAATCCTGTCTCCCCCTGATCCTGAATGTCAAGCCCAGATCTACTAGGAAAGCCTGTCATTTAGAGTGTAACCTTTCAGAGTGACTTGTGCATTCCTACGTGTCTGAGGTTAAACCTGTTTGACATGCTACCTAGACCTATAAAGCCTTGAAATTTGATTCCAAAATTTGCCTTCTAAATATTATTTTTTTAAGGTAGGGATTGTCTTTGTTTAAAAATACTAGTTCCCCATTAGAAAGGTCTTCAGATGATGCAATTGCCATATACTGCACTGAAATATGAGAGGATCAAGTTCAAGTCTCAAATTCCCAGACAGTGGGTAAGGAGAAGCTAAGAATGCAAGAAAAATGATAAGTTTGGTCTCTGGCAGAAAGAATTTGTCCATCTTACTTTTCAGCACCTTTTGTTGGTAGATTTTGTACCCTTATGTGAGAGTAATAATAATAATAATAATAATAATAATAATAATAATAAAATGATGTGCCTCTCAAAGGTTGAGTGTAGTCAATGAAAAGGAAATCGAATGTGTTTTTAAGTGGTTGATTAGCTGATACATAAACACTGTAGAGCAGTTTGTTCTGAGAAGTAAATGTGCACTTACTCTTTTTGCCAAAAACACAGACAGGACAGAGTTGCATGGGATAAGAAGGGGGCTCAGAGACCGAGTGCTGGAAGTCTTGATAAAAGCAACATTAATGTTAAGCACCCTAGCTCAGGACACAAATTATGTAGTAGGAAAATTAAGAGTGACAGAGAGAACATGAGATTTCAGAAGAATGCTTCGGAAAGCTTGACAGGAGAAGCTACCAATTTCTTATTTTTATCCTCGTGAAGCAGAATGGTACCACATTCCTCAGGCTCAGACATGATTAAACACCATACCTTTCTAAATGGTTTACTATTCCAAGCTGAGAAATATATAAATAACCCCTTCCAGCTACCCCTCCTCAGCCTGGAATTTAAACTGAGTGCCTTCTGGGCTGCAGACTGCTTTGAGCTGACTGCACAGAAGAAGAACAACAATGCTGCCTGGGAACAGCCTGGGAGCCTAGCTAGATGAGACCTGAAGTGGATATTGAGTAGCCAGTGGTGGTGGGGGAGGGGAGCAGGGGGGAGGAGCCAGCAAAATGGAGTCCAGGCTTGTTCTGGCTTTGGCATGTTTTAAGAAGCAATGATGAAGTTGCTGCCAGCAGTAAACTGAAGGAAGTTTGAATCCACCCAGATCTAGGACAAAAGTTCTAAAATCCTTCCAAGTGGCTGGGATTGATAAGAATGCAAAGCTCTTCTGAGCAGGGACATAGGAAGACTTGTATGCCTGCTATATTTGGAGGGCTGCAGAATGACCACCTACAGTAATGCTATGCCACCTCCACTACTCTGTCTGCAGGGCAGCTGTGTGCCAAGGGACTTGGCCAGCTTGATCCATCCCTGACTGGCCTCACTAATCTCCCCTCTCACTACCATCCCGTACACCAACCATAGTGAATAACCCCCCACCCAATGGCATCTAGCTTCCTACTTCTCTGCTTTTTCCAGCACTGTGAATGTTTGCCTTTTACCTCTTCCTCCTGTGAAAGTATTGCCATCCCTTAAAGTGTTGAGCAAATGTCACTTTCTTCCAAAACAATTCCTCTTGACATAGTGGACCGATATTTTCTGAAACTCACCTTCTACTCACAGAATAAGAATATCAAGTCATGAGGCTAGGAACCTGAATTGTAACAAGGTCCAATTTCAGTTGCTTCTAAGCCATCTAATGCAAACAGACCAAGGCACATCCTCTTTATAAGTCAGCAATTTCATCTCTAAGAATTTGTCCTATAGAAGTAAGTAAATAGCTTAAGGTTATGCCTACAAATAGGTTTATTGCATTGTCTACATATGTGCTTGCATTGCACTGTCTATAATAACAAAAATCTACAATAAATCAATGCCCTTGAATAGAAAACCAATTAAACATGTGTGTATATATGGGCCATATGCATAGAACCCTTCAAGAAGCATATGAAAAAAACTAGCAGTAACTCTTGCCCTAAGGAATGGGACTGAGATTGAATGAAGAATCATTTTTTCCTTGGCATTGCCTAATTTTTTTAATGTTTCCATATGCGAGTATTATTTTTTCCATCACAATATTAAATTAAAATGTAAAAACATGTTAAGGTTTGATTAAAACAGTTGTAGTAGGCCAGAAAATAGTTTCCGCCAAATATCAAAACCTAATGGCTGGCACCTATGCATGTTACCTTTTATGCAAATAGGATCTTTGTAGATTCATTTAATATCTTGAGATGTAAAGATTATCCTGGGTTATATGGGATGGGGAGACGGGAGTTAACTGCAATCACAAGTATTCTTGGAAAAGGAGACATTCCGAACATACTTAGGAGAGGTGTTGTGAAGATTGACCGGAAGAGTTGGGAAAATGTGGAGATGTAAAGATTGCAGTGATGCAGTGGTCACAACCAGAAGAATGCTGCAATGACCCGAAATCATGTGAGGCATGATTTCATGCCTGGAACCTCCAGAGGGAGTGTGGCCTTGGTGACACCATCGTTCAGTCCTTTAATAATGATTTTAGACTTCAGACTGCCAGCACTGTGAAAGAATATGTTTCTACTATTTTATGTCAGTAAGTGTGTAACAATTAGTTACAGTAGCCACCAAAAACTAATATGCCTCTTACACAAATGTTGGTTAGGATAATTAACCTAGAAATCACAAGGGAGTAGCTGCTAGCAAGGCCAGGTCATAGGGCAGAGTGACTAGTTGGGGTATTTATGGTAAAGGGACCACAACCACGAACTGTGCTGATGAAAATTTAAGAAAAGGGTGAGGAAAAAGAAGGAAAGAGAAGAAAAGTAGGAAAAAGGAGAAGAAAGAGGAGAAAGACGGGAGAAATAAATGGTGAAGAGGGAGGAATATAAAGAGGAGACTTCTCAACAGAACACACTTAGGTCTATAAAGGACAAGATAAAGAATGGTGGTGATATAAATAAATGATTCAAAACAATGAACTTTGACCCCTATCTCATATCATTAAAAATAGTCTACTCCAGATTTTAACATGAAAAATAAAACTTTCATAGGAAAGTAGAAGAAAACATCTTTACAATCCTGTAATAGGCAAAACTCTCTTAAATAGCTATGAGGGAGCAATGATCATAAAGGACAAAGAGATGATCAAAAGACATCAAAAAAACAAAAAGAAATTCACCTCTTGGGGGAAGTTATTCATAATACACATCTCTGACAAAGGATTCATACCCTGAATATATTAAGATGTCCTACTTGTCAATATGAAATGGAAAGACCCTTGAAAGAAGGTAGATGTCTAAGTGATGCAAAAAGAAAAAAGGTGTTCATCTCTATTATTCATCATGAAATGTGAACTAAATACACAATAACATAATACTACACAATCACAAAATGGCCCAAATGTAAATAAGAATTTTTCAAGTCATCTAAGGGTGTGCAGAAACTAGAACTTGTGTATGCTCTTAGTTAAAATTCACATTGGGGGAAGCAGTGTAGAGACCATTAGGGTTTGCCAGTATCTACCAAAACTGAATCTATGCAGCATACATAACCCAGCAATCTGCTCCCCAAGCCCAACAAAAACACATATATATGTTCACCAGGAGACATACACATAGACTATCCATAGCAGCCCAACTCATATAGTCCCCAAGCTGGAAAACACAAAATGCCCATCAATGATAGTGTTTCCAACATAATGAAGTAATGTACACCAATGAGAATGAATGAACTCTCCTTAAACAGAACAATATCAATTTACTTTTATAGCCTTGGTCATTGTTTGAGTTCTTTCTTTTATTTGATTGCATGTATTACTTTTCAATCTTAAAATTATATATTTAAAATGCTTTAGGAATACATTGTCCTTGAAAAGATGAGAACAGTCACACAAAAAGGGCGATCTATGGGAGAATTTCATGTGCATGTAAAGCAAATCTGTGTGTTGTCAGACTAGATAGTGGCTACCTTAGCAGAAAGAGAATAACTGGAAGAACACGTGATGGGAAGATTCTAAGGAGATGTCTGATATCTGGTTATATAGCATGTTCATTTTGACTATTCAAGCTCTCCACTTAGATGTGAAATTCTCTGTACTTACTACATGATAATAATGTGAAAGACCCAAAGATCCAATAAATGATGGCAGCAAGTATATCCCTCCATGCCATATCACTTTGCATAGAACTCTGCTCTGATGAGGGCTTAATCAGCTTAGCAAAAACATTTTACAGCTGAACATTGAAATTCCTTGTGTTCCTTGTGCTGACTTGCCCTTTCTCATAATTTTATTTGAAGTCACACAAAGTTTGGTATTTAGGCATTTCAGCACATTTCTCTTCTCCCAGAGGAGGAAAAAAAGGGAAATGTCATATGAAGACTTATATACTTCTATTACAAGTCTGCAAATGGTTCCTAATCATCACGTTTTCATCTCACAGCCAGTCTTCTTAACTTCCAGGACTTATTTTTAGATAGCTGTGCAATTGAGAGTTGAGAGTTCAGTCATCCCACCGGCCCCTCCTCTTTCTCTGCCTGACCCTGTTCAGTTGGGAATAAATACTTTCCATGGTCTCAGAAGGGTGAAAATGATGCTGGCCATGAGCATTTTATGGGCAGCCATAAAATTGGACAAAAATTATATTTTCAATGGAATATGGAAGAAATCAACAATGGGCATTTAGTTTAAAACTGGGGCTTCAAGAATAAGAGATGAGCTCTGAAACTTCCATGGTCAGGTCACTGCATCAAATTACAATTCTAATCCATGCATTAAGCCATGTTCCAAGACATATTAGCCCCCAAATTAAATATCAGGTCTTAAGAAATGAAGAACTGAAGCATCTACTGTAACTCAATGGTGGTTCAACGGGATACTCAAGTCAGTGGCTTTTATGTCTCCTGAGAATTGCTTCAACCTTTCTTAGACTGATTGAATCAGAAACTCTGAGGGCAGAACTCCATGAACTGTGTTTTTAACAAGTCCTCCAAATGATTCTGATGCATACTCAAGGTAAAGAAGTGAGTGAGTGTTCTAGAGAGTTCATGGACCACCTACTCATCATGTACATGGATTTTTTTCATATCTCTGAAAGAGAACAATAGAAAATCCACATGTATTTCCCCCCTCACCTCCTCACAGACTAGAAAGAGTTAAGAGTATCTGGCAAACACTCTCTTTCTGGACAAGACACAGATGTGAGTGGGTGTCTGTGTTTGTATATGGAAGTCTGGCCAGTGCAAAACCAGCAAAGCCATAGACCCAGCATCTGTGTACTTCTGTCCACTGTTGCCTGAAATTATTTCATCTGAACATTCCTTCATATTCAAAACTCTGCACAGTACACAGAAACCAGAGGGAACACCCAAATACTGACCGGCAAGTTTCTAAAGACACTGCCATGAAATTTAAGACAGCAGGTGAAGACATTGTCTTTGGGGGAAATTATGAGAGACAGAAAGATCTTCAGATTGGGTTTTGAAAATCACTTGGCCTCCTGCCATTGAAACAAACTAACTTGAACCCAAAGGAGAGATTCTCTGGACAGAAGTCGCATCAGATGGGATGGAATTTCCATCAGAAAATCTTTGTCATTTAGATGCATGGGGCATCCATCACATGGGAAGATCTACAGTTGCATTCTCAGTGACATGAAAATGAGAGCCCCCCTGAGAGTGTGGCATGCCTCCACCGCCCTGTAAACCCCATCCCCTGGTGATCAGAGGTTAGTATGGAAATGGTGGAAAGCCAACTTTAATAGTGTAAGCAAGAAGAAAGGAAGGAGAGGGAGGCATTGGAATTCTGTTTGCTTATCAAACCAAATTTTGGAGAGAGAGCAAGGATGAAATATGCAGAATACAAGCCTAGAACCAGGGGTGAAAATACCAGTGGCATTCACTCTGTCCCTCTTGTCTCTGTTAGCCATGCTCCCTCTGGCTCTCTCTGCTCTTTCTGGCTGCTTTATTGAGATAAACCATGTGATTGCTATTGATGTGTTGTACAAATGGCCGATTAAAAGTGTGCAACTTCAACAGAATACTACTATTCTCAGTCAAAACTGACAAATATGATGCATTTATGATAACATGGACAGACCTAGAGGGAATCCTATTAGCAGAAAGTAACCAGAAAGAAAAAGAAGGTCTTAGCTATAAATGGGATATAGGGATAACAAAGTAAAGGCCAAGAAAAAGTCAAAATAAGCTGACAACAGAACTGGGGCAAGCAGCTAGGGAGGTGGAGGGGGAGAGGGAGAAATCAGAGAAGGGAGGAACACAAGATCAAGATGAAGATTCATGGGATGGATGGATGGATGGATGGATGGATGGATGGATGGATGGATGGATGGATGGATGGATGGATGGAAGGATGGATACAACAAAATGAATTAATTAAAAAATTAAGTTATATTAATTGTTTAACATTTTTTGGCATGTTCAAACATTTATGTACCCATCACCATAATCTATCTTAATGTATTTTCATTGTCCTGAAAGGAAACCTGTACCCCTTTGCCATCACCCTTCACCCAAACCTCTCTTTCACCCTAGCACTAAGCGGCCACTAGTGTGTTGCCTGATCCAGTTGAGGTGCCTTTGGTGTTTCATCCACATGAAATCATTGTTCTTTCTATGGCCCTTTGTGTCTGATTTCTTTCACGCAGTTCAGTGTGTTTTTTTGGTCCATTCATGCTGTAGCATATATCAGCACTTCTTTCATTTTTGTGACCGAAAATCTTCTTGGTTAGAAAGAAGGAAATAATGGTATTCCTCAGATGAAAGAGGAGATAGCAGGGGTAAAAGAAGGCACAAATGTGGGGAAAATACTCAGAAATGTCCAGTGTAAGAGGTGATGAAGGTCAGATCAGAGAACTAGAGGTGAATTTCCTAGCAATTGTCAAGATTATTTAGAAAAAAGAAACTCATGAGGATGGTGTGAGATGGAGCCTCATGTTATAATCATTGGGTGTATAACAGAAACCCCAAAGAGAAGAGAATCTGGCTGCTTTATGAGCACATTCCAGGTATACAGTGGACACTCAATAAATGCTTCTTCCATTCTTCTGTCTTCTTTACTTTCATTCTAAAGTTATAGGAAAAATTAAAAGATGAGAAACTCTTCACCCAGCAAAATATATTTTATGAACTATCAGAGTTAATTCTCCTACAGCTGATATCAATGCAAGATGACTACACAAGTTTTCAAGTCTTCTTGCTTACTGGTTTCTGGTATGTTTCCACATGAGAGATTCCATTGTTCTTTTTGTTACCAAAGAGTTGGTGCTCAGGTGTACTGTCAGGGCTTAAGAGAACTCTTCATTGAAATAACCACTTCAACGTTTCAGCTCAGTCCTAGTTCCTAGTTATAAACGGCTTCCCACACACATAATTGAGAGAAATGTGATATTTGATGGTGATGTCTTAGTTCTATCTCTAAGACTTGTCTTTTTCCCTAATACAGAGTAGCCTGATCATATCAACCCCTCGACAGACACAACCATATAGCTAATATGCCAAAACTCCAATCTTCTGGATTATATTTATATTTTCTTTCCTCTTTCCTCTCTTTGGCCTTTATTCTTCATTTAACTATTTCTCATTAAAGGAACATAATTTTCCCTCCCCTCTCCAGTATTAATTTTTCTGATTACTTTCTTTATGGAGTTTGGCTTTTGCTACACAAGTTTATCTCTTTAGCCTCATCCTCTCGTATGCTGGAAGGATCTTAAGTTGGAAATTTTTTTGTAGGCTAGTCAACATTTTGTGGCACTTTAACCTGCTTTGTGGAGTTTTTCCATGGCTGGTGCTTGTCTGCATGGGAGAATCAGCTCTTCCTTGAAACGATATAAGTAAATCATGCTCAAGTAGAAGGAATACATTTAAATTTATGATAGTTGAACTTGGCCACAACAGTCACATTCTTGTTCTATTAAGCTTGGCAATTCACTCTATAATCTCTTCTTAGTCTGCCCATGAGAGATCTCTTTGATTTTTCTTTGTTAGGATCTTTAATAACCTCAAGAATATATTTTTCATTCGAGATTTTAATAAACCACACAACCAGATTTTGATCAGTTGAACTTTGCCCAGCCTGACAAAGCAGTACGAAGAATGTACTTACAGTATGGTTACTTCACTGTCATGATAATGTGATGCAAAGTCAACACTTTCTCTGTACAGAGGTGGATTTATAGTTAGGTCCTTAATGGCACGTTATTCTCTTTGAATCTATCAATTCAGTTGCTGAAGCATACAAGTCCAGTTCTCATAGAAATTACATTTCTGAAGACATATAGACCCATAATATAAATAGATGTGTCTAAAATCTGGAGATGTCAATTTAATCTGGCCTAAATCCAAACCCTGAATTAAAGGACAATGCAGTAGCTGTCACCAACTTTTCGGTCACCCATCTCCATGTTTTCAAAACTTCTGACAAGGATCTTGTCCCAACATGTCAAAAGGAAGGTTTGTTAGAAGAACGGCACAAGTCTTCAGGGGTTTCACAACATCCAAGTAGAGCCCTATTTCCTCAGGCCTTATTTAATAATAATTGTTGAGCATAAAATATTGAAGCTAGAGAGCAGTGCATCAGAAGATCATTTCCTGCCAGCATGGAGACTTGCAATGGGTCAGGGGTCACCAGGAGGTTAGAAGACAATAATCGGAATGAGTACATAAACTAGGTAGCAGCAAATGCTAAGAAAGAAGTCCTTAAAATCCAATGAGGTGATGGTTGAGAATGCAGATTCCTGGGTCAACCTCCACTGCACTAGAGTATCACAGAGCTCCCATTGCATCCCAGGAAGGGTGTTCAATGCCACTTAAACTCAATGAAGAAAGACTTAGCCACCTGCCTAGTCCATGATAGCTGCAAGTGGAATTTGCAGATGGAGACTAAAGTCCTTTCTGGTGAAATTTGTCCCCAGCATGGCCACCTTTGCCTGGTGGATGATGATTTATTAAAAAGTGTTGACTTTCCACAAACCCAGGTAACTACAGCTTTGACTGTTCACAAATGCCTCTGAAGTTTCTGTACTCTGAATTCTTTCAACTGCTATAGGAAAGGGCATTTTAAAAAGAAGAAAGCAGGTATTAGAAACTTTTATAGGGGCAAGGGGTCTGGAAGAATCTCCTAAAAAAATACATGACCCAAAATTCCCACCTGAAAGTTAGACAATAATCCATGCCCTTGTGAAAGCCTTTTGTGTGTGAGAGTGAGACAGAGACAGAGACGGAGAGACAGAGACAGGGAGAATGTTAATTACAGAAAGGGCATCTCATGGTCCTGAAAGGATTCCTGAGATCTGGAAAGGAAGGGTTTGTAGCTTAAATTGAATATAGTTCATATATTTATAGGTGAAAAAGGTCCCTGTAATTTTGCCTGTCACTAGTCCTGTAGGAAACCTTAACCAACATCTTTTGGTTAAAACAGCCCAATTTGCAGATGAGGAAGCTAGTTAAGTCAGGGTGCATGGCAGCTTGGAGGGAATACCCAGCAAGTGTGTTCTCCGGCCACCAACCCATTGTTCCCCGTTGAAGGTAAAACACTAATAGATCAGTCTCAGTGCTTACTCAATAGAGCCTTTTAGAAAATCCAATGTTTCTTCTAATCAGAAATTACGGGACTCAGTTGAGTCTGAATCCAATTGTTTACTAAATGGATACCTAGATGGGGTCTAAACGGAGGTTAATATCAATGAGTAGAATGGGGGTTCTCGTGACTGGGGATGAGGTCTTGGGTCCTGTGTTCACCAGTCACTGGGTGAGAGAAACATATGAAAAAGTGGGTGAAGGGTTAAGTCCGAAATGCCTGACTTTGTTAGCACAGCTTGTATGTCAGAGGCCCACATGTCCTCTCTGAAAGCACCTTTGGGATACCAGAAAGAGGGGACCACCCTATTTGAGCTCCCACAGCCTGTCATGGAAACCCCAAGTTAGGCATATCCATTCAGAAGTACGGAGCTCCGCCACTGATGAGTTCCCTTGGGAAGCAATGATCCACCATGACAGCCTTTGTCAAAAGGAAGGAAGTGTTGCTAATGACAAGGGGAATCTCAACTGCCGAAGTCCATGTTCTCAGATAAGGACACCAAAAGTCCTCCCCCTCCCCCTCACAGGTGCTGAACAATATCCATCAGCCCAGTTTTACACTCTGGGGGTGCACTGGGTCAGGTGAAGGAATGATGAGAGAGAAACTAGCTCAGCGTGCACCCCTTCCTTTTAATAACAGCCTGAACCCACAGATAGTACATAGATTCATGAAGTCCAGCAACAGCTGGCACTAGGCCAACAGTTCTAGGGAAAGGAACTGCGTGTTCAGATCTCAATGCTGAAATTCTCTTCCCTCTTGCCTCCCCATCAAAACCCTGACTGTTCTTCCAGACCCATCCTGAAGCTCACTGCTCCAGAAAGATCAGACTGATTCTGCCAAACACAGGGCTGCTATTTGGAGAACCATCACCTCCTGCGAGACCTCTGAACTTGGCTGGATGCTAGGATCCTCTGGCCATGTGTCTCCGCCCTTGGCTGTGAGAAGGATCCCCTCTTCCTCACCTTGGAGTTTCATCCCAGAGCCTGGCTGTTTACCTTGCCTTAAGAAGAGAGCAAACAGTTACGTACTACATTGAAAGTACACTAAGTACATGTTAAGTCATTCCAGTGGTGTGATGACACTTCCAAGGATTATGGGAAACCTAAGCATGGAATTAGTAGGAGTCTCACTTGTAAAAGGACATATTCAGTTCTCACCTCATCAGTAACTTAATACTATGGTGCATGTCAGCCCCCCTCCTCTCTGCTCACTGCACCCACATTTCCTTCCCTCTGCCATCTCTTCTACGTTGTCCTTTATTGGATTCAATGCTCATCTACACTATAGTATTACATAGCACTAAGGTTAAGAACACAGACCTCGCTAT
Source organism: Uropsilus gracilis (assembly GCA_004024945.1). Taxonomy (NCBI): domain Eukaryota; kingdom Metazoa; phylum Chordata; class Mammalia; order Eulipotyphla; family Talpidae; genus Uropsilus; species Uropsilus gracilis. The sequence continues at coordinate 32,574 of PVHY01006328.1, forward strand.
TAAAGAGATATGAGTTCAAATTCTAAGCTGTTTGTTACGAATCCTGTGACCTAAGAGTCATTTTTCTCATTTCATTGTTTCATGTGCCTTCTTAGTCTCGAAGTCTCAGTTTTCACATCTATAAAATGGGGAAATAACACTACCTACCTAACAAGGTTATTGTGACAATTTACAAAGTCAGGAATAGAATCTCTTGCATAAGTCCTAATGTATAGTAAGGATAGTAATTTTCAGTTCTTCTCTTTTACTATGAACATTCAATTAATAGATCCTAGGTTGTCAGACTGTTCTTTTTTAATATCAGTGTCTTTGAATATCCTTTAAAACCATGGACATTCTACCCTGGGGGAAAATATGCCTTTAAGCTTTTTTTTATATAACGTAGGGGAATTATGCTATAAGTTCTCCTTATAACTGACACCCTAAAGAACCTCCTTTGAACTCAGTTCAAAATAGCCTCCCATATACTATTCCTCAATTTCTACTAGTACATGATTTTTGAGAAATGAGTGTGTGTCTTTTAATTTGTACTCCACTACCCCTGTAAGGATACCTTATACTTGAAAAACACTCCATAAACACTTGAAGATCTACTGATGCCAAGTTTTAATTCTCCACTGCAAAGAAACTGTAAGATTTAGGGCTTAAATCTCCTTTATATATTGATTGTACATATATATATATAGTTTATATATATATATATAGACAACTATATATAGACAACTATGTTGTCTATTCCAAGATTCTCCCACCACCTTGTCACCCATGAACCAGCATATTAATCTCCTGTGCCCATCCCTCCAATTTTGCCTCCCTCCCCCCTCTTACTCTATGCTTCAGTTGTGCTGATAGTTTTTATTTTCCTTGTCCTTTTATTGTTTTCCCTGTAACCTGCATATAGGTGAGACCATCCAGCATTTCTCTTTGTTAATGAAAGAGGAAATGGAGGGAAATAATCGTTATTTTTTTTTTAACTCTAGCGCACTTGATGTTAATACCACTTTTGCCCAGAGTGCGTGTTACCAGTTGCATATGGCACTCAGTCTCCAAATCTGTGACCATTTCAAGGAAGGACAAGCAGACCCCTACACCAGGTCACACCAGCTGGGAAGAACAGCTTCTGAATCAGTGTCTCAACCAGAAGTGCCCCTGTCTGTGCCCACAGCCAGTGTCACAGCAGCGATAACAAGTGCTGATATTAGGTCAAGCTTATAGCATGGTGAGTCAGAGCAAGCCTAACTTTTACTAAAAGGCCTGACATTGAGCCAAAAATCCAATAAAATCTCTGCCAATAATTAACCTATATTACTGAACACCTTTGTTAAGGGAGACGCACTATCAACACAGGTTCGTTTATCCAGAAGAAATGATAAGAGGGATATTTGTCAAATGTAGTCATATGACACAAGCCACACTTTGTGTTCTTCCCCCTTCTTTCCCGCCTTTCACAATTCAGTTCTTTCCTTTCCCCTTTGCTCACCTCCTCTCAATGGTTGTGGGATTGTTGGGGGAGGGAGAGGAACTGACAGTAAGTCACACCATTTTCATTGTTCTGCTATTGAAATCAGTTTCTCCCTTTTTGAAATGATCTCTTCACCAATGATCTATTCCAACAATGATAATGCAAATTGAACATGCAATAATAATAGTGAAAGAAAATAAAAGATAATAGAAAGTAGCTTTTTATGGTTCCTGTCAAAATGAAAGCTCAGACTTCAACGTTCTTGTTCCCTTTTCTTCTCCCAACAATGCATGACAGCTTCTTTTTTTTCTGAGCCTCCGTGTTCTTCAAACTAAATGACTCTGGCTTCCTCTGCACAAGAATGCGAAACAGGCCGGTGAGCAAGCGTTGACTTGTTTCAAACACTGCTGAGAGAGTGCTGGAAGAGAAACGGGAGGATGATGAGCAGCTTTTCTGTTCTGACTTTCTGTTCTACACCATCTTCTGGTTTAGGGTGAAAGAAGTACACAGGCATGTGTCGCTGGCTTGTGTGGAGAGGGGAGATACTAACTAACACGTTCAGCACAGACTTCTCATAGGGATCTTAAAACACAGCAGCAAATACCAGACAAGCCTCCTGTGAATCATAGTACATGTCGGTGTACATATTCCATCATGCATGCACACACATATGTACAACCACACATGCATACAAACACACATGTCCACACAGAATCACATTTCACTAGCGAACATAAAACTTACATAGAGAAACCGCATGAAAAGCCCAGGACAACATGATTTTATTAAGAAAACATTCTTTGATAACAGCATGTGATCTCTCCAGTCACACTACCAAACTAATCCCCCCACCCCAGTTCTTCAATGTTCTTGTCTGTATAAGAGAATACACAAAGCAGCTCAGGATCCACTCCCAAGTGAATATGGGGCCTGCTTAGTTCCCTGTGTCTTGCTCATCCTGCTCCTTGTGCAGAAAACCAGTGCTTTCTCTTCTCTGTTCCTTTCCGCCTAACATTGAGTGACCCCAGGCCTGTCCTAGTGCAAGTTAAACTGCCTTCTTACCCAGCCCCACCCCTTCATAAACTTGCTAATATATAACTGAGCTGTGGAGCCAGAGATAAGAAGACCCAGAGAGTAAAAACTGGAGAACAAAGCTTTGGCTTATTAGCTAAAATCAGGAGCAACTTGGATGAAAAGGGGGGTTTGAGTTGGTCCAAAGTCAAGAGTCCCAATGGGGCCAGATGAGTGGGAGCTTGAAGTGGACCTCTGAGAGCCAATGGAATCAGCCCTGCTTCTGCCTCCCACCGGTCAAGCTGGACTCTCCACTTTGCATTTCTTTAACAAGCAACCTGAAATCTGGCTGGAAGCCAACAAGACCTGAGGCATCCAGCAAATCAAGATACCATTTATTTTCCTGGTTTACAGAGTCTCTGGATTTCTAAATGTAAATTTCCCTTCTTCCACAGCAGGAGAATCAGTACTCCTAAACAACAAAATATTACAAAAAGCACTTTGTCCACCCTCTACCCTATAACCCATTTCTGTTCATCTCAGTATTGGGTCCCCTTATGAACAAGCTGCCCCCTGGTTCTCCAGCTATTCCCTGATGCTGGGGCCAGCCTAGAGTAGATGCAGCTGGAGCAGCACAGAGACTAAGAAACCCAGATTTTGTGTGGCCAGTCCAATGGCTCAAGTGACCAGGAAAAGGCTATAGAAGAGTGACTCTGCTTCCTCTTTCAAAGATTCCAGAAGTCAAAAGGAGATTCGCAAAAGGAGTATGTTTCACTTTAGAGTATATTCTCCCTTCAGAAAATGGGAGATTTTTCATTTTAATATATTTTTCATTTTTCTAGTTACCAAGAAGTGAAAAGTCTGATCATGAAAGCCAAAAAATGATGTGAATGGAGCTGATGAAGTTCAACCATCAGAGAGTCTATACCCAAAACAATATTGCTAGGACTCTATTTTTTCTTTTATTATTAATTTTATTTCTTTTTATTATTAATTTTATTTCTAAGATATATATATATATATATATATATATATATATATATCTTACATTATTGTGTACCCTGGGGTTTTCCCATTTCCTTAACACCTGTTTACCATCTTAATCTTTTGTTCCCTCTGCCTCCCCATTTTCTTTCCCCTCCTCCCTCTCTCTATTGTTCAGTTCTGTTGGTTGTTTCTAATTTTTTTCCTCGTTTGTTTGTTTTTCCCTATATCCTTCATATAAGTGAGACCATCCCATATTTCTTTTTCTTTCTGGCTTATATCTGCTAATGTGCATCCTTTTAGCTCCTTTTAGCTCCATCCATGTTGCTGCAAATGACATATGTTTGTCCTCTTTGATTGAGGCATAATATTCCATTGTGTACATATACCACATTTTTTTCAGCTATTCATCAGTTTTGGGGCATTTGGATTGTTTCCATATCTTGGCAATTATAAACAGAGCTGAAATAACCATGCATGTACAGGAATCCTTTTTAATTAGTGTTTTCATGCCTCTGGGTAGATTCCTGGTAGTAGGATTACTGGGTCAAAGGTAGTTCCACTTTCAATTGTTTAAGGATCCTCCATACAGTCTTCCATAGTGGCTGATGCTAAGACTCTTTAATGCAAACTCTTCCATTGCTCAGATCTTCAGTCCTCTAAAAGACGATGACTTTTTTTTTTTTTTACATCCTCAATGATGGTTCATCTTTACTCTTTGAAAGTGAGTTTGGATGTTTTAGGCTAGTTGATTATCTATGGTAGGCACCAATGGCCCAGATTATCCCTGGTGTTCATGTACTTCTAGTAGTCCCTAGCCCTTGCCTTGGGCTAACCTCACTTATAAAGGATCGCATACTGCTCACAATTCTGTGACTTCCATCTTGCTCACACTGTCTTCCAAGTTATTACTCTCCCTCTGGCCCACAGTGTTGAGAGCTGCTCTGTGAGAGAAAAGGTACTTCACTCAGCAGCCAGAAAGGACCAGAGGCTGCTAATAGCTGCTAGAGCAAACTTGGAGTGAATCCTTCCCCATACAAGCTCATATGAAAAGCTCCTTTCAGATTCTTTACCCGCAGTCATGAGATAAGTGTGAGTTGTTTTTAGCTGCTATGTCTGGAAGCTATTTGTTACACAGCAACAGATAACTAACAGAGGTACTGTTCAGATTAAACAAGAAGGTAGCAATGAAGGAGAATGATTTTCTTTTGTGCTTCAGAACTGATCACTCCAAGATACTGTTTCTTTTCCTGGCTTGGAGAATCTCCAAGTTCTAATAGCTCAAATTCTAAATATGAATTTCACTTTTCAGGAGCAAGGTCTGACATGTCTCCTCAGGCCTCCAAAGTGCATTTGTGACCTTTTCATCAATCGTTTCTCTGTTTGATGGGGATTGAGGGTAATTATCCATGTAGCATAGCTTTTTCCAAGACCAACTGAATAGAAGCCTACCTAGCTATACACTGAAGAAATGTCTCTTGGGTCTTTAAATCACCCCCTTCTTCTCCTGCCTTGGTGAACTTTTGGGAAATGTTTCAGAGCCCCTTCAGCTATGACAAGGGTGTTTCTGTCAAAGGAATAAGCAGATCAGTTTTGATTGAGGAATGAACTATGTTTTGGTGATGGTCAGGCTGTAGATAATAGCTGCTTCGCCACCTCAATAGATGAGTGTTAAAACCCTTTACCATTATTATCATCTCCACTCCTTCCAATGAGTCATTTCTCTAGTCTGCCTTCTCTGGAACTCAATTAAAGAAACAGGTCAATCTCACTGCTCAATAAGCACCTCTTCACCCATGTAACCGTATGTCCCCAGTCTCTTGGCAAGGTGTGACCAGGTACATGGCATTGTCTAGTGACTAGAGGAAAAAGGAAACTTTCAACTTCTTCTTTTCAAGAAGAAAAATAGAGAGGGAAGTGGAAAGAGATAAGAATGAACAGATGGAAGATGTGGATGAGCAGGGAGCAGTCACCACCTGTACTGTCCTTTCCCTATGGTGATGCTGATTTTCTAGCCTTTCTTTATCATTCCTCTGAACCCTCCATGCTGTACCTAAAACAATAAGTCATGTATTTAAAATCTGGTTTGGGTTCTTGGATTTGTGCAGGGGAGAAAGATTTTGAAGAACTCAAGGTATTTATGGGGCAGTGATTCTGGGGTCTGCCTGGGGTGTGGGGGGCCCTCTCAGCCTCCTGAAAAAGAAAATAATGGTAGTACTTTAGCCCCTAGCATCAGGCCCACAGAGAGATTGAATGGCAAAACCCCTTCAAATCTTGTCACCACTCTATGCCTAACACCACTGGCTGCAGTTTCCATCTGGTGTGTGCTGGGAGCACCAGCTGGAGGATCTTTACACAACACACAGCAAGAGAAGGGTCTCTGCTATGTTCCCTTGTCAAGACAGCATGTTAGTGAGAACAGGTAGTGTTGCTAGAAGGCTAACGTGGAATCTGCTATTACTTACATTTTTAAAAACACTGAACCATTTTATTTATTCACAAAGTAGAAATGTATAAACCATTCACACATGTCAGTATTTGCCTGCCACCCATGGCTCCAGATGAAGAACTGGAGGAGCCAGGGAGCCTGAAGGCGCTGGCTCTCGATCCTTTCCTGAGGAACGTGGCCCAGTGACTGATCCTCTGAACTTTGCTTTCGTTTGCAAAAGAAGGATGATAATAACTCATAGTTCACGTGGCTGTCAGGATTGTAAAATGCTCTAATGCATGTAAAGCTTTGGGCATGATAGGAAGGATTGCAAAGCAGTCTTGTGAATAGTTCAGTGAAGGCAGAAATTGTGAAAGTGTTCCAGCCATGACTAAGAGTTGTGGAATATTATCCTCCCTGCCTGTTTATCTCTGACAAGCTCTTGGTAAGCAAGGATCAAGCTTAATTGTCTGGTTCAGGGGTCAGCAAATACAACTCACAAGTCAGATTCAGCCCACCTGTTGCTGCAAAGACAAGTGACCAAACTCACTAATTTAGATGTTGTCAAGAGCTGCTTTCAAGCTGCCATGGCAGAGCTGAGCATGTGTAGCTAGAGAGGATAAGAACTAGAAAACCTCAAGTGTTTATGCTATGGTCCTTTATGGAACAAGTTTGTTCATCGTTGGTCTAGGATGCTGGGAGATGCTAATGACAGCTACAGTTTGTGTTCAGGAGGATAAGATAATTTCTGGGGACTTTGCAGAATGAAAATGCAATAGATCCTGTCCCACAATTATTAAGAACATCGAGGTAGCAACAGCAGATCATTAAATCAAGCACCCAGACCTGTAAGGGTGGATGCTGCCAAGACCACAGAGGGGTCACCTCAGACCACCCCACACTCATGTTCTCTAGACTTCTCTCCCTCCTATAAGTTCCACTTTCAATTTCATCACAAGACTTTTGCAGCAAAATTCAGAACAGAAAATAGGGTTGTGTTCTCAGAGTTTTGCCATGAAATAATTCAAGTCCTTGGAGTTGGAACAATCTGTTAAAGGGGTAACTGTTCATCCTTCCTACACATGGCACATCAGTTTCTCTCTTCATTCTTTTTATTAATCAGTTTTTCTGATCTTGGTCTTATATTTTAATTTATTTGACTAACTCTAACTCATGAACTAGAACTATCCATAGCAGTTTGCTGACCCAAGGAGAGTGGTTATTTTTGGTTTTGGGAGCTGGGAAAATATTAATGCATTTCTCCGGAAACAAAAAAGCTGTCTGGTATTTTCAGCTTTATGAAACTAGAAAATGTATCCTAAAGGCAAAAATAGCCACTCCTAGCTTGTTAGAGTCAAAAATTCAAAACAGGGGAAAAGGACTCAAGTTACTGTTTTCTCTTCTCCCCCCTCAAATATAGACTCTCAATTAGCTTCCTAATGTAGAGTCTCTTAGAAATAGAGCTAATAGAAAGATTAGAGGTCTTTTCAATGGGGTTTGCAAAATGCCTCAGCATGCTTGTCCCATAGTCCAGTCAGGGCTTAGTGGTTCGAGATCACCTAGGAAATAAACTTGCTTCCTTCCTCTGCTCCTCAGAAAATTCCCTCCTTTCGTGTCATTTATGTGGGAATCAGAAATGAAACAAGGCATTGAAGAGCTAAAAAGGAAGAAGACACCACAGACCCTCCATTTGCTCTGGGTTAATAAATGGATGACACAACATTGGTCGAACGAAGGATGGATTTCTTTATGGGACAGTCCTTCCTTTCTCTCAACCCCTGCTCTCAGCCTCAGTTCTTTGCTTTCTGCTCCTGAACTCTGAGAATGTTCTATGACTATCGAAAGGCCATCAGCTTTTCAGAGTCTTGTCTCCACAGTTCTCTAATCTCCATAGACAAATAGTCTCCTCTTAGCCCATCAGACCCTCATCGCCTGTGAAGACAGAGACGATCTGAAGGAGCTGAAGAGCAAGGTGCTTGAGAGCCAACCATGTCCTGACTTTGGGAGGGCAGCTCCTTTGTAGCATTCTCCCAGGTCTGGTCTCCAGTGCCCTTTGCCTCAAGAGTTCAGGTTTCTCTCTGCTTGAACTTCTTCCCAGACGTTTTGTAACATGCCTAGAACCCCTCTCATCAGGAACTTTGCTCACCAGGATTTGTTCACCAGGATTGACTTCTGTGGTTGGTAACCAAAAGCCCTGACTGACACATCCAGGCAAGTGGAGAACAAAAGAGATTCTGGTAGTTCAGAGACATGCCTCCTAAAAGTCTGAGGATGGACATGCTGGCTGGGCACCCTGTTCATCTTACCTAGTCCTGGCCTGCTGGGTCCTGTGCTCAGCTTAAGACAGCAGAAGCCCTGTCCTTTCTCTCCAGGGACCTTCTCAGGCCTTCTCAGGCCTGTCTCAGACCAAACAAATGACCCAGACTCAGCTTCCTTCACAGAGATCACAGAGACGGAGGCTTAAGCTGGAAGAGACTTCTCCAACTGCATCCTGCTAAGTCCTCACCCACCTTCTTCCTTCCCTGCCCACTACACTCACTACCACACACACAATGGATTCCAAATTGGAAAGAAAAGTCATTCATGTTCCGCTTTCCTTCTTTGCATCAGGGTTTTCCAGAGACATGGCCTGGCTTCAAATGCCAGCTCTTCACGTCTTTGAATTCCCTTTCAATTTTCCATGCTTCCATCTACTCACCGTAAAAAGAACTAAAGTGATGTCCCCTCACAGTCGTTGTAAGAATTTAAAAAGCTCCCATCAGGCACTCAGAAGAGTGAGCACATAGGAAGTGCTCGTGCCATGCTAGTTGCCACTGCTGTCTAATAAGGCCTCAATCTTCACAGCCCTGGACACCAGTAGTCTCCCTGTCATGCAGGTCCCGTGAGTAAGGTGACTCCTCTAATGCGCTGGCAGATGAGTACTTCTAATGCTGCAATTGTGTTTCTGGACTCAGAAGCTCCTAGTAGACTATAACCTACAGTCCTGGGAAATGGTGCGGTGATCACATCCCTGTCTGTTTGGCATCGTGAAGGGGGGCCTGTGCTTCTGGGCTCACTTGGCACAGCCGCTGCTGCCACTACGTACTGGGGCAGTTGAATTGCCATTTTGGAACTAAATAGAAATCATTGATTTATCCAACTGGATAGGTCTTTCTGTCTTGACAAATTCTAGTGCATTTTTGTTGAACATGACACAGGTCTCAAAGAACTGTGACTTCCAGGAGCAAGGTGGACAATTTCTAGTATGGCCAGTTTGGGGACAGAAATCTGATGAACGATCACATACCTCAGGCAGGAAATATTTTTACTGCTACAAAGAGAGTTCCCTTAAAAATCCATTTTCATACCAGAACTAATGTAGGTTTATAACGTTATACCTCTTTCTAACATCTGAACCAGCCAATCTCATGGATTGGTCGCCATGCTGGGAGGAAGGTTTGCTTTCTGGGGGACCCAGCTCTGTGCTCAGAGAAGCACATGGCCCTGTGTGTAGGCTACCCAGAAGATTTCCCCTGTGAACAAACACAGAAATTCACCAAGAGGGCAAGGAAGTTAGATTCATGACCACCAAGGGAAGACTGAACCTGAGATGCATGTGTGTCTGTGAGATTATTGTCAGGAAGTGGGGAGGGGCAGGTTTTTTCTTACCTAAAAATCCTTTGCCCAGCTTTTCCTAAATTAGAAAAAATTTTACCTTGATACAGGCCAGGCAAAAGCCCTTAGCCCTTATTTACCCTAAAGCTTCCACACACTAGTTACCTTTGTTATCCAAATACCTGCTGCTTTCCCAGGCTCTCTCAATCCAGAAGGGGGGAAAAATTTGTCTACCTCTTTAAGGGTTCGTTGCCTCCCACAACTCCTGCTGTAATTTCCAAGCCAGAACATACTCTTCAAGTGATCAAATTATTACGAAATAAGAAAATGATTACCTATACATGTACTATAAGACAAGCCTATAAAAAGAACCCAATGCGACAATGTCCAAAAGTCTCTGGTCACCTCACCACATGTCCAATCAATCTGAGTTCAGCAGCATGTGTTGAAAAAGCAGGACATTTTTCTTCTCCTCCTTCAGCATGTTTTGCCTTTCTCCAAGCATGTAGTTGACGGCATGATGTCTTTTTTTTTCTCTTTCAGTGTTCCCTCCTTAGGCTTCGCTCATGGCCTCTCCAAAAGCATTTGAGTCAAACAATATAGGATAAACTCCAACACAAGGTTCAAACCTCCAAACTCTAGGCTCCTTCATCATACACACACTCAGTTTATGTATGCTAAGGCCATAAGTTCAACAGCCTAGGCCAAGGTCACAGACCCACAGCCTTAGCCATGTGACTGGGCTCACATCCTCCTCCCCAAATGGTTGAATCCCTTCTCCTTAGCCTAACACCTTTTTATACCCTTCTGCCTTCTTTTTTCCTGCTCCTTCTTGGAGGAAATCTTACCAATCATCTTATCACAAAAACTTGTTCTTCTTCCTCCTCCCTTTCTATCCTTTGAAAGAAAACTAAGAATTCTAATGAAGGCATCACCACAGTTGATGTGTCCTTGAAATTTACAATTCTAAAGCGACAAGGAAGTAGCTCCTTTTTTTGCCAACTATCAGCTATGTTCATAGTAGTCACCCTCCAACAGGATGACACCCCATAAGTAGGAAAGGAAGATTGAGCACCAGGAAGGCCAGAGTCAAAGGCAGGATGGGGAAGTGGGGTTAGATGGCCAGGTTTTACATCCTGGCTACAGTATATACAATCTGTGTAACTTCAGCAAATGAGTTGAATTATTTGTGCTTTGTTTCCCTGCTGTGTAAAATGAGAATGAAAATCACAGTATCCACCTCACACAGCCATTGTGTAGATGGTATTATTTACTATATGGAAAGTACAGAAAACAATGACTAACATCCAGTAACTCACAGAAGTTAGTTGTGATTATCTGTGTTGCCTCACTTTCCCAGGCTGGAATGCTAATATAAGATGTCATACTCAGCATACTCATTTGCTGGAGCTGCTACAACAAAGTACCACCCACCCAGGGGCACAGAAATTGACCAAAATTTATTTTCTCACAATTCTGAAAGCTAGAAGTCTGATATCAGAGACTTGGCAGGGTTGATTTCTCCTGAAACAGTGGTCCTTGATTCTCCTCTCCTTATATCTTCATGCAGTTTTTCTTCCATGTCTGTATCCCAATGTTCTCTTCCATTAAGGTCACCCATCATGTTAGATTGAACCCATCCTGATGACTTTATCTCATTGAAGACTATATCTCCAAATACTTTCATATTGTGATTTACTGGGAGTTGCAATTGTCATTGATGAATTTGGGGAGGTAGGGCATACAATTCAGCCTATAATAATCAGTTGTTAGTTGAGCTAAGCTGAACTGTTTTATCTCAGTGGTTTCTGCTTAGAGTTTTACAGAAGAAAAGAAGTGGCCTCTGCTCTCTAGATTTTCAGTAGTTAGTAAAACTGAGATAGAGATACTAACAGGCTCACCTTTTCCTAATTCTCCCTTGCTCCCCAAATCATCTTGTAGAGTATTGACCCTATGTAACCCAAGAGTGGTTACAATCTCATCAATGACAAGGCTGAGGACTCACAGACTTTTCTCTGCCCCTCATGCTCTCACTTCAGTTCATGCTTAACTTCTCTTTTGACTCGTGAATCCTCTGATTTTTTTTTTAAGTCTGCACACCTCCCACAATTATTTAAAATACAAAGTAACACTCTTATCCTATCACAGTCTTGGCACTCTGCTCATATGATTGCATCTTGACTCAAACATGAGTGATAATGACAATGATGACAAATTTTTTTTCTGAACATCCCAACCCTGAACTTGGAAAAAGTCCATGCCTTACCCATAAGCATGTAAGTGAAGTTCCTCTAAGTATCTCAAGCTCATTCAAAGATCTCTAAATTAGTCTTCTTGCATCCATACCTCTCCTGGCTACAACATATCCTACAAAGACTGCCAGATAAAATTTCTTGAAACATATTTATGTCACCAAGTGATGTTCAAGGGAAGTCCCCAAATGACAGATGAGTAGCAGGTCTAAGGAACAAGAGGTTCATATTAGACCAAAAGGATGGAAGGTTCCAAAAGGAAGTTCTCCAGGGAGAAAAACAAATGCATGTAAAATATGGAAACTATTAAGAGGGTGATTTATTGGGTCATTGAGACAAAATTAATAATAATGGGACATAGAAATTTAAGTATTTTAAAGTATTCCAAAACATATAAAATTCATACAAGAAGGGATATACTCAAATTCACTATTATACTCAAAGATGAAGACTAGTTAGACATAATACAAAGGTCATGTGTCACAATCTTGTGATACCAGTTTGTGAAGTAAGCATGTGGGGAAAATGAGACAGGGGACAATATGGAAGAATAGGGACTACCAAGAGTATGATAAAGGGTTTTCCAGGACAAATATTTGGAAAAGTCAGGCTGTGAATGGAGAACTGAGAAATGAAAGCAGTAACTAGTGGGGCATATGGGACAAGGGACAATTTTAGGAAGATATAAAGCATATTTGTCTATTTTTTATTGAAATAAAGGAGTGCTAGGAGCAGAAGAGGAGAAAATAGAATATTTGAAAGGTAAGGGGGTAGATTCATCCCCTGGGTGAAGGATCTGGACTTTTCTGGGACAGGAACATGCCCTGTCTTGTATGGCATAGGAAGGAGAAATCAGATTTAGAAACAAAAGGAATTAAGATAAGACTGTCTTCCTTTCACCTTATCTCCACCTTCACCTAGATCTGAAGTATCAAAGCACTTTCTAGAGCCTGCTCCATCACCTCCATAATGGGAAGGTGAAGCAGAGTAGAGAAAGTTGGGTCTGAGAGGAGGAGATTGAAATCCAAGACGACAAGATGAACCAAGTAGTTGGAGTAACCCACCTAATTAATGATGCAGCTCGGAATCTGACTGGCACCCAGCCTAGTACTCTTTCACTACCAAATTACCATATAATATTGAACAGATGGGAGTGATTAAGGTTTAACATCATTATAAAGACTAGCACAACCCGAGCTGCATGAAATAAGGAACCAAGTGGAAATTCAGAGGAGATATTTAAACCTCACTTCCCAGGAAGGGATAATTTTACCCACTATGAGCCCATGATTAGATTAGGGTGGACTGAAATGAATTGTAAACTGTAAAATGGAATGGCCTTCGGTGTTCTTGAGCCTGGCTGGGCTAGGAAAAGCCATGTCTGCTTAAGGTGACAGTTAAGGTGAAGGACTGAAGTAAATGTCAGTTGGTCCTGTTTATCATCTTGAACCCAAATTAACTCCTTAAATTATACAGATCTCTGGCCATCTTTGCTTCACTCCATTCAGAAGCACTTATTAAACAGACTGAAAGGTAGAAAGTATTTAAAAATAACAGGGATTATTCCATCCCCATACCCCGGGGGCTCTGCCATTTGTAACTTTAATTAGAAGAGGCTCTTTTTCAAAATAGTCTTCTGGAGACTTCTTCATGCTATGCATGTGGTTTTTACTGCATGAGTGGCAAATGGCTTTCATTGTTCTGTGTTTGAATTTCCAAGCTATCCTGATCCCTAGTGTTTTTATTAGCATTTGGTTATCCCTCAATATTAATTTCCCCATGATGTTATTAAGTGTAATGGATGTTGAATTATAAATGTTGGCATTGGTTAGGCAGTGTCTTGGAACCATCGTGTTCGTGACACCAATTGTAGCACAGACATCAGGCTCTTGGTAGGTTCTTTATTGGTTCTAGCAGTTACACAGACACACCAGACAGGGTAGGGATGGGGGTGAGGGGAGTGACTAGGAGACAGGCAAGGCCCTAGCTCCCCAGAGATCTTCATGTTATTTTTCTGCCATCTCCCTCTCTGGCATTTTCTCTCTCATGCACTCATACCCCCTTCTCTGGGTGATACTGCCCTTTTATCTTCCCCTCCCAGGACTGGTATGCCTACTCACACATGTGCACTCCCACTTGGCCACACAAGTGGGCACAGTACAGTAGGTGCTAGTCATAGAGACTAGTAGAGAAAAAGTCTTGACCAACTCATGCTATAGGCAGTTAACTATGTGTATAGTGGGGGGCACATTTGCTAATGCCAACTTTGACAAGTCACCATCAGATTATGCTAAGTCTTAGTACCTTTTGTAATGAAAAATCTTCTGAATCAGTGAACAGTGCCTTAATCAGGGTGATTCTAAATTTTCAATCAATGTTCACTGTCCCCCTTAGCTTAATCAAACGAGGTACCCGGATCCTAGTGCAATATTCTTTCATGTCGCATGCTCAGAGGAGACAGCAAAGAATCCCTTCAGTTGCCAGTTGCCTCAGACACCAGAGGGAAAAATACATAAACAGCCAATATCTATTTCTATTAGATTATTATTGCTAAATCTCACTAATTTTACCTCAAACTTCGTTGAATATCCAGTTCTCCCTCACAGAAAAACCCTGAAGCACCTAAAGACAATACAGTGGATACCATAGAGTCCCATCTCCCACCCACCTGACCAGGAAGATGTGTGACTATTGGTGAGGAAAATTACAGAAGCCTCCCCTGATGTCCCTATCCTAACAAGAATATTCTCTTTTCCATTGTTTGGTATTCTGTGTCATAACATCCTGCATACTTTCTTTATTGCATGTATCATTACAACTTAGATTTCAAAATTCTGGTTCTTATCTATCTCCTCTGCTATAATAGAAGATTCTTAAGGGCAGGAGTCAGTTCTGTTTTATTACGTAGTGAATCCTCAAGAGAGGAATATAATGTTTAGTGCAGATTAAGTACTAGATAAATATTAATAGGATAGAATGGTGGGTGGATGGATGGATGGATGGATGGATGGATGGATGGATGGATGGATGGATGGATGGATGGATGGATGGATGGATGGAAGCAACATGCTCTATTCTCCCGAGAGTAAGATGGGTCCCAGAACACATTCTGTTTAGAGGCAGATGCTGTATAAACAAGTGGGTCTCAAATAAGATGTAGTGAAAGGATGATATGATTCTAGCTGTTTAGGTCCCATTGAGGTAAATTTGAAAGACAAGTGATAAAACAGATAGGAAGTTGGGAGATAAATGAACCCTACTAGAAATTAAGAAAGCTTTGTAACTGAAAATGAACTTTGGTATGTAACCTGGCATGCTAAGATTCACAAAGGTGAGTTGGACAAAAGGTAAAATTGAATTGAGATTAGGAGATATTTAACAAATATATTTTGTCTGGATAACTGGAAAAGGGGAGCATTTAAATATAAGTTAGGTGGATTTTCATTGGATTTTCAATGTAGGATCTTGACTTCTACTCCCTGCCACACACTGTGCTCTCCATAGCAGCAGGCTTCTGCTGCTATAAGCTAATGTTACTGCCAAAGGGTTACTTTTCCATCATCACCTTCCCACTCTGTAAACTAGTCTAAGAATTAGACTTTTCTTCTTCCCATCAAAAAATACTCTCCTGGGTCTTATCCAGTCAAACTCCTGGTAATAAGTAGCTAAACTGGAAATCTCTTATTACTGTGTTATTTTTACTAAGGGAATCAAATTCTGACTTTTCTCATTTGAAAAATGATCATATATTGACATCTCCTCCCCTTCTACCCCATAGTTCTGTGCTTTTTATTTTTGACATCAAAATGTACTAAAAGTTTCTTTTATACTTGCTTTTTTTACTTTCCTCCCCTTCTCTCTGACATCTACTCAAATTAGGTTTTTTTCAAACTGTATCACTGAAACTGTCCTAATCAAGGTGATCAGAAACTTCCACATGGTTGAATGCAGTGGGTATTTTCAGGACTCAGTTTACTTAGCCCATCAGCAGCATTTGATTTTATGAGTACTTCCATCCTCCTGGATACACTTTCTTCGCTGTCCTTCTAGAACACAACTGAATCATGACTTTCTCTTTCCTGGTGCCTCCTTGTCATGGACCTTTGCCAATCTCATTAACCTGACCTCTCCAGCCTGAATGCTCCTGGACTGTCCTTTGCCCTCGATTCATCTTACCTGCACTTCCTACCTTGGTGAGTTCATCCAACCTCAGGTTTATGCTGAGGAATTTATATCTCCAGACCAGATATAAATTGTTCTCCTGAACTCCAGACTAATGCATCCCACTTCCTAATTGATACCTTGACTCAGATGTCTATAACTCCAATGTCCCCTCCCAAATCTGCTGCTCTGTCTCCCTCATATCAATCATGGAAACTCCATTCTTCCAGATGCTTAGTTTCAAGAATCTCCATGTCACACTTGGTTGCTATGTTTCTCTCATACCTCATATTTGACCATCCAGAAGTTCTTTAGACTCTACTTTTCAAAATATACGAAATTTAGACCATTTTTCACTACTCTTTCTTGCCACCAACATCTCTCATGTGGATCAAAATAAGTTCCTCCTGATGAATCATCCTGTTCTTACCCACCTAGAGTTTGTTTCCAACACAGCAGGAAAAGGATCCTTTTTTAAAAAGAGTTCAACAATATCATCTCTCACCTCCTAACTATATGTGGCCTCACATCTCACCTGGAATAAAAGTCACAGCCCTTATAATAGCCTGAACTACCTGCAAGTATGATCTGCCCCAGTATCTATTCATCTATTTTATTTTTCTTACTATTCACCTTTCTAGCCACTCCTGTCTTCTTGCTGTTTTTTGTGCTGGATCAAACATGCTCCTAGCACCTTAGACCTGCTGTTCTATCTTGGTGTTTTTCCTCCAGACTTCCATGTGGCTCCCCCCTTCTCCTTTAGAACTTCACTTCTAAGTAACAACCACTCCAAATACTTAATTTTCAATCTCAAACAACTCTTTTCATTCCATTTCCTATTCCTTTCCTTTACTCTGTTTCTTTTCACACAGCACTTACCATCATCTATTTTCTTTATTCTTTGTATATTGCCTATTTTTCACACTACTGTGTAAGTTTGTCAAGGTCAGAAAATTTCATCTTTTTTCATTTTTTTATATATATTTAGCAGCTAACACAGTTCCCAGTACATGGCAGACAATTCATCATTATGAAGCACTGTTCACTGTAACCATTCTGCCTCATTGTGTTAATGATTTCTATAGGCGCAGTCTCAACTTAATTCATTCCCCCAACCACAATTGTCTAACCCAAAGGAATAACACTAATGAACACTATCAAACCACATAGATTAAAACTATAGCACCAGACAGTCTAGTGGAGAGATATTTTGGTGTGGTTGGGACCTTGTGGTTTCCCTCAAATTACATAGCATTGCTGACTCTATATGAAAAATGACCCAAAGATGATAATAGGTTTCTTGGTCCATATGAGTCACAAAGAATACAATTGTTCACTATATTTATAATAATGTATTTTAATATGTAGCACAGTCCCATTGTTTGTGAACTAATCAGATAACTTGGGAGTATTATGTTCACCATTGAGAGTTATTTTTCAAGGAGAATGTTGTCAGAGAAAATCAGCCATATAATGAAGTATCTAACCATAGAGTATGGTTAGTACTCTAACCATACAATTGAAAGGTTAGTACTTAAAAAATAAAAATAAAATAAAATAAAAAAGAAATAAAGAAATAAAAAAAGAAAGGTTAGTACTCTAAAACAATCGAAAAGACTGAGAAATCTTGGTGACTATATTACTTTTGAGGACAAAGACAAGAAAGTTGCACCATCTCTGCCACTCCCCTCTCCTCCGTTGCTCTTAGACTATTAGTAATCAATCAAGACTCTCATTTCAATCATATTTGCCCAGTCCTAGCCCTCTAGACAGACATGATCCAATCTATTGAAGTTGGCAACTGAGACTTATTGTCTTCTAATTAATTATCTTCTTATGAGTTTGTTCCTGGTAGTGAGGGAGATACAAATTTTCCCTATGAAATATTTGAAGGCTTGTGATATGAAGGTTATCAAGGTTAAAACTAGAACCTATGAATAACAAAAGTTCAATGCACATTATAATGATAATAACTGCCACAAAGTCAGGTCTGGAATGATAGGAAGCTGGAGTACCATCAGATTAGGATTGCTGGAAAATTCTCTGGCGAGGTGGGAGATGCAGCTGGGTGACTTCTATACCTCATCGTCCCTAGGTTCTGTGGATCTTTTGGGACATCCCAGGACAAGTTCTTTAACATATATATAGTATATATATATACTATATATATATATATATATATATATATATACACTAGAATCCACACACCTTTAAAATGCAGCTATTTCATTGAGGAATATAACAGAAAATAAGAAAAAAAAATAAAAATAAAATAAGAACAAAAAAAAACAATGAATTAAGCACAAAGAGACACAGTCATAACAATTTTCTTTAACTTTCAGACACTTCTTTTATCCTAGGTCTTTTCTAGTCACCCATATTTTAACCCCATCTTTTTTTGGTCAGAAGCCAGTGACCTTCATTAAAACTAGCTGATGCCAGAGGCCTCACTTTCTGTGCTCTAAGACTTGCAAATTCCTTGCCTAATGACATAGTAGAAACCCTGTAGCCACAGTTAAGAGCAGGCTAGAGACAATTACTATATTTAAGCTGTGCTTTGCAGGTTATCAGACCTACATCTGCAAACTATTCCCTTGTAAAGCATCTGGGGTCATTTGCCACAAAAAAACTCATTGCAATGTGCCAGCAACTGCATAAGGATCTGTATGTGACTGAGGCTGTTCCACATGGTTCCAGAAAACATGGTTCTTTAGAGCCACTCCATGCCCATCTCTCTTTCTGAGAGCCGGGGTACTCTTATCTAGACAGAAAATAGTACTTGGGGTGGAAGGAAGGGGTTGTGAGGAATGAATCCTTTAGCTGCCACTCCCACTGGCCTGTGAAAGGAGAGAGACCAATCCCTAGAGTTGGGGAGCTTGAGGGCTACATGCTGAATAAACTCTCTGACCTTTACAGAAGGAAGAAGAGGAAAGTACAGGGGTTTTGCATAGGATGGCATTTATCTAACAAGCTGGGACTTACTAAAGATGGGCATCTATGGCCTTGAGCAAGTAGCAACTATTCTGGGCCTTGGCACCCTCATCCATGAAATGGGGCTAACAGTGTCTCACCTTCATGCCCTAGGGGACTGGAAAGATTAAAGGAAATAATAGCTATGAAAGCTCTTTGAAAGGAGTTTTAAGCATTATCCAAATGTCAGGATTATTATTACGCGCATTCTTCAGAGCCTGTGATGGTAATAACCTAGAAGACTTCCTATGG
>PVHY01006328.1:51787-75605 GCA_004024945.1 Uropsilus gracilis
CGTTGTAAGGGGCATGTCATAAAAACACATGTGTGCGTGTAGGTGTGAGTTAATGTATTGTTACATTAAATTAAAAGAGAAAATAATTGAATCAGACACAGCCTGCAGACAAATAAGTTCGCCACATGGAATCTCATGTCTCTTTAAAACTAGTTTTATTTTCTATTGTCCTCGGTTGGCATGTAACTTGATATAAGAATGTAATGTTATGACAAATGTATCTTTATGTTCTCCCCTTGATTAAATAGCAAATAAGTTACACAGCATTAACCCAGGAAGGACAAAACATTGGGAGATATCATATAAAATGCATGTATCATAAAGGACTGTGACTGCAGTCATCACTCAATAAATTTTCTCATCTTTTTTTTTTTAACTTCTTTGCCTTGTCCTTATGGTCCCTCATTTAGGATCTTAAACTGTATAGGAATCCTGTAATTAACTAATTCTCAGATCCACAGAAGTTCATGAAGGTGGTAATAGAGACACATAAACTATTTTCAATATTTCAAACATCCTAAAAGATGTAATTTATGTGTTGAAACGTAAAGGCCAATTTATGTTCCTTTGATTATGGCTAGCTTAATTCAGCCTATGCTGGTTTGATCTGAGTGGTAATCATACTTGTTCTTTTGTGAATGAAACATGCAAAACAAGCAAATGTTTCTCAGTAAATGCAGTTAGAAAAACATGTGAAAAGATACAGCCTATGTATGCAAACATGTAATTGCAAAGGGAAATACTCATAAGGCAGTCTTGTTTTTGGGATATGAAAATTTTGGGAACTCCTCAAGTAGCAACTTCTTGGGGAAAATTTGTGAAGCAGAGAAGAAATATGAATTATTTTAGGATGATATGACCTCTTGCTATAAGAAATACCTGTTTCCTAATATGGTTATTAAAAGTTTTCCTTAATTTTTTATTATTCTCATCCAGGAGCAAACTCACGGACACTAATAATCTACACACAAACATACTCTGCAATTTCAGAGGAAGAGTGTGGAAATGAAAATGGTTCTATTCTGCCTGATATAAAACATAAGCTACTGTTGCTGTGTTTTATATAGAAAAGATTGGAAATCCTAGAAATCAGCCTTTACTAAAGTTCTCTCAGACAGATTCTTTAAGTTCTTTAAGGTTCTTTAAACCAGTAACCAAAAGTTACTGTCATCAATAACATAAATTATAAGTTATATATTCCTTACAATATTTGAAGGATCCAGAACTTTCTTTGCAAAGAAAGAGATAGCAATCTATCTGAGGACAAAGAAGAGTCAGACCCTAAATCAGAGAAACTACCAGCTGAGACTTCTCACTGAAGCCCAAGGATGTTCTTCTAGTCAAGGGGTATCCATTCCTGTTATTACTAATCCATTCTTGTTTTATTAGTTCACTTACACCTTCATTCACTGTTTTCCTTTGTGATGTGAAAGGCAGCGAATATTTCTGAGCACCGATCATGTTCTAAAATCAGTTGTAGAACTCTGATTGACCCATACCACCAAATGGTTTGCAGTATAACAGAGGAGTTGGTAGAATAAATGTGGCTGACAATAAACACCTGTTGAGCATCTTCTTTGCCCCAGACTCTGTAATAGGTGCTAAGACATGGCTGACCAAAGCAGATGAAAACACTAGTTCTGGGATTTTCTTATATTGAGGAATATAGATGACTTGGTGAAGCCACATCCAAAGTCCTTAGGATTAAGAGGTTGAATGAACAGTGTTGGTTTGGTATCTGGCGATGAAGTAGGCTGGGTTTTACAATATCCAATGCTCCTAAAGACCAACAGCTACCACTGTAATTCCTCAGCCTGTCAAACATCAACAGAAAAGAAAGTTATGAAAAAGAGCATTTGACATGAATTTTGCAATATGCTCTGAAGTCATTGATAAAGTGAGGTCTAGAATCCTGCTTAGCATTGTTATCACAACAGATACTATTGAATTCACCCAATCTAGTTTTTTCCACAACTCTTTAGAAAACCAAGATGCAGAAATGCACTAACTTTCACCCATCTCATGTTTTTGAAGAAAGCTGACCTTGGATGTCATTAAGTCTTCCTTTCTTCGTTTCCTATAAAACAAAAGGTTTTGAAAGGATGATGGTTGTGATTCATTCAAGGTTGTACTTCTTGAGCTTTTCAAGTATTGCATATAATCTAGCATAATCTGTTGATGGTTTTCAAAAAGTACATGTCCTTTTTATAAACATATGCAGGTAAATTAATTAAGCATGGTTTGGGAATTGCACATAACAAACCATGAACAGTTAGTTGTTGATTCTAGACTATAGAAATAAAATTGGTAAATGGAGTGGTGAGAAATCCTATTGTATTTATATTTTGAAATGACTGTGTAGTTACACATATTTGTATAACTTTAAAATACATATGATATGCATCATTAAGGACATTGATAGTAAATATTTTATTTACTTAAACCTACAAATTTCACTAAACTATTCAGTGACTTTTGACTTCCACCTATAATCATCAACTTAGAGATTTTCCTGATGAGGAAATCTGATAGCAGCTTCTGGAACTGTGAGTGTTGAGAGAGGCAGTGATGTTGGAAGGAATAGAGGGTTCTCTTTCTCACTCACCCAAGTTTGTGCCGCATTATCTTATTTGAATATTGATATGCAAAGGAAGTCAGGAAAATATTTTCCAGTAGAATTTTAGAGATGGAAGTGACATCAGAGGTCATTTTTTATCCCCAAAGAAAATGAGGCCTATAAAGGTTAAGGAACAACCCAAATGCCCCAAAACCGATGAATGGCTGAAAAAAAAATGTGGTATATGTCATGATAGAATACTATGCATCAGTCAAGGAGGACAAATATATGTCATTTGCAGCAATATGGATGGAGCTAGAAGAACTTATATCATCAGAAATAAGCCAGAAAGGAAAAGAGAAATAGAGGATGGTCTCACTTATATGAAGGATATAGGGAAAAACAAACAAATAAGAAAAATTAGAAACAACCAACAGAACTGAACAATAGAGTGAGAGAGGAGAAGAGGGAAGAAAGCAGGGGAAGCAGAGGGCACAAAAGAATAAGATGGTTAACAGGTGTTAAGGAAATGGGAAAACCCCGGGGTACACAATATATATGTATTTATACAAAATAAAAAATAAATTAAAAGAAAGTTAAGTGACTTAATAAAAGCCAGATTTTGAATAAATGATGACGTTGGGAGCCAGGAATTCTTGCCAGCCAAGTTCTTTGATTGAACTTCCGCCTCTGTTCATCTCTTTTGACTTTGTGAAGTCTTACTTGAACTTACCAAACACAACTGTGATTACTCATGATTTGAAAGCAAATTATGAGTTAGAAACTGTCATCACTAACCTTTCACTCCAAGTTTACCCAAAATAACTTCTTCAAAATTTCAACTTGAGTTCAGGTAACACAACTTCGGTTCTAGGCCATTCTCGTAACTATCAGGCACTTCTAGCATTTCTGGAGAGCCCACCACAACATCGCCACCTCTATCTATGCCATTCAGCTGAGGACATTGGTAGATTTCCACCTGTGCAGTGATACCAGGGGCTTGGTGAGGTCAAGGTCCCATCTCCCCTCCTTCCACCTTCTCTGCCAACTGGAGCCAGAACAAATACAAAACTGTAATCATCTTGTGGTTCTCGAGAACAATTTCAGATGACTTTGACCTCTAGCCCAACTACTTAAGTGCTAAATTCTATCACCACACTCTAAAAGTGAACTCTGGAGGCAAAAATAAGCAGTAAATTAAATTCAGAGTGACAGTAGAAAGGGGACCAAATGTTTTTATAGAAAAAATTTGTCAGTTTAGGGAGTGGTAAAAGAGACTAGGATTGCACAAGATGCTTTTCAACAGGCCCAATTTGGGGAACAGGCATTTACTAATTTATTTGGTGTTGCAAAGAACAGCAAAGATGCATGCCATTTTCATCAGGCGCTCTAGCCCCAGCCCTGCATGTATTTTTGAATGTCCTTTGTCAGAACCCTTTTCTCTGTTCACAACAGCAACAGGAGTGGTGAGTCACAGCCCAGCCAAATGCCGTAGGCAAGCCAGGCTGACCCAATTGGACTGCAAGTCAGAAACTACACATTGTGCTGAAAAAAGTCCATTGTCCTCTTGGAGTGAACCTTCGTTAACAAAGATACGAATTTGGACTAACTCACGTGCCCTCTGTTTCTCCAAGTTCATTGCTCTATTTCTCCAATTTCATTTCAAATCATTTGATTAACTGATTGTACGCAGTTTCACCAGCCCTGACCTGAGACCGGTTGGATGAGTTGAGTTGCTGTTTTCTGAAGTTCTCTTCCATCGCGTTCCTTCTTTCATGCCATTCAACCCAGCATCCTTTCCGTGAGTCCTGTGGGGATCTTTGGGTTAAGACCTAAGTTTGTCAACTTTGCATGTGAATATGGCTATAGGATGAAAGCTAGAGATTCATGTATTCCAAAATGGAATTTCTTTCAACACCAATGAAAACTCGTTTTTTAATGCCATGTTTTATTAAACCATCTCCAAGAGGTGTTTGAGACTTAAAACTTGGTTGTGCACCCTCACAATGAGATGAGTGCTATCCTCAGAGAAAAGCTCAAACTTATCAAATTGATCACTATGTAAAACTTCTGCAAGGAGCAGAGCGGAGTCTGTGCAGAAGGAATTCATCCAAAATAGTCACAATAAAATGATTATTTATCTGCTTGTTTCTATTTTATAATCTCTTTAACAATGTTATATCTCTAAGTGATAAACCTTCCATATTCTAGGTTAAAAGATATTTATTATAAAATTCTTTTTTTTCCATAGAGCTTCACATTGACAATAAATGTTATCAAGTTAGTCTACATTATTCTGGTTGCAAAACAAAAAAATCTGCAGTTTAAAACTAACTAAAATTTAAAATAACCTTGAACCAGAAGAAGTGACTTTCATTGAACCAGCTAAAGCTGAATGACCTAACACCTTGTCCCCCCTGTTAGGGATCAATATGTAATCGATATATAATAAATAGTTGGTTGATCTATTGATTGATATATACCATTGTATAAATGTAAGTTATCAGCATGCCTTGAAATACATGTTTCATTATTTTTTTCCCTTGTGATAAATTATTTTTCCCTGTGATAAAAACTCTAAGAATCTACTCTCTTAACAACTGGTAACTTTTTGACCAAGAAATGTTTGGGTTCCTGTACTGTTGCCACGATAGCTCTATGTGGAGTATTATCTAAAAAGCTGGGGACCTGTTGAATTCCAGTTCCCAGAACTCAGAATCACATATGAGATGATGAGCGTCATTGCACCAATCATAAGCTCAGACCTGAAAACATCTTCCAGTGGGTGTAAATGGAGTCTGGCTTCAAACTTCTGCCGACCGTAGGACATGGAAACTAATAAAGTAAAGAGCAACACAGATACCTTTTCTGTTCTCCCCCATCACTGATTTCTCTCCCTGGTCAACTTCATCTCCAACTCTTACTTTCAGTTGATTTTCCAGCTCTCCATGGGTACTTATTTCCCACTGGTGGTCACAGTCAAAAATCAGGTGCCATTTTCTTTTTCAACATTTCCTAAGAAGTAGATCCAAATGGAAAACTTTATAATTGTCAAATTCCGGTGGCTATTTTCTCAGCCATGCATCAGATAATGCCTTTGGAAGATGAACCAGGCTTCACACACTCTCCCCAAGCCTCAGTCTAAGATGGCCACCCCTCCCTCCACCTTCATGAGCTCTAACAGCAGTAGTTACGAGTGAACACAAAGCTCCATTCAACACAATACTGAGAGAATAGGAGATTTTCCCTTCAAGTGGCGCTTGAACCAAGACGTTTCCACATAGGATTTATAGAACCCAATATTTGGTCTTATTTTTCAGTGAATCCTAAAATTCTGACTCAAGGCAGTACCCTAAGCCAAGATGACAGAAGTGACTAGACCAGCCTGATGACAACCCAGGATACGAGTGCACAAAATTTCTTTTACCAAAGATTTTCAAATTGTGGTCTTCATGCCAGGCTTAGACAAATCCTTACTAATTAAGGGCTGAAGCTATATTTTTAAATACTGTAACAGATTCACGCAGTCGTTTCTTTGCAGTTAACTCCACAGATGGATCAGGAACCACCTCTCATGGGGTGTAAGTTAATATGGAACAGATGATTCCACCAGCGGATTAATCAACCTCTTCCCAACTGCAAATTAAAAAAGAAACAAATCAAACATTGCATTTTCCTCACAGATGTGAAGCAAAACATATTCTGTCTTACTCCTATAATTACAGCATTAGGAGAGATTTACCCACATCAAAGTAAATAAAAACATTCCAAATGAAAGCTGATGAAAAACTAACAAGGGTCTGAATAATCATTTTTGAAGTCTCCCAGCCCATAGGATCTCTTATCAATTTCAATGATTAATTCATTTCTTCCAGTGGAGAAGCCTGTCATCAGAAATAAAACAGCTCTTGTGGGCACCTAGATAGATCCAAGCCACACAGATTCTGACTAAACTCATCTCTGATATCTGCAGTGGATTTTTTAAATTTCAAATAGTCTTTTTGCTTATTTGGCCAACTTTCATTGGAAGTGTTTTAGCACCAGAAAGAACCTCATCAGTAGGGATGCCTTGAATATGGGGTCGTCAAGGTAACTGTTATTGATTGGCCTTCACCAGAAGAGTTGCCTGGAGTACAGGTAACAAACTTCTACCAGTGATTTTCTGTTAGTGGCAATCCTGGAGGACTTCCTGGAGACCAACGAGGATCAGATAAGACTAAATTCTCAACAGAGTGATTTGCACTGTCCCATTCCTTCAAATCCTAGTGTTCCAGTGACTTGACCCCTCTAAGTCATAGAAGTTTGCCAATAGACTGTGGTTACACATCACCTGTGCTCTCACAGTCTCTCAATAGCCACCCATCAAGGTGCCTCGATATGGCTGCTCAAGCCTCTCAGTGGGAAGAAGTGATAAAGCAGCACTAAATCAAAGCTGGAACTGCCTCAGCTCTCGCCAGCATGTCTCCAGTCAAATCGTCCATTTAGCCGAGAAGCACAACAAAATTTATAGCCTGGGCTTTTATTGTGTGGTGCTTTGACACTCTGAGCAACCCTTCTGAGAACTTTAAGAAAGGCAGCTCCTCAATTTGTTTTCACCTACAAGTGAATTCAGTAGACCAGGCAGTCAGAGGTCTGAAATGAATCAGTGTGACATTTACAGATCTCTTCAGCTAACGCTTTGCATTTTATTGTTAAAGATGCCACAGGTTAACAAATGATGATAGCAACGATTGTACTTTTATTCATTTCCTATTTGCAGAGCCTGTTTGTCAAGAATCCAAGGTGAGGAATCTTTCTGGAAACACTTTTCAAATGGCCATGTGTATCATGTCTCTCTGTCTCTGTCTCTGTTTCTCTCACACAGACACACTCAGACACATACACACGCACGCACGCACACACACACACACATTTACTGGGTGTGTTGTAGATGAGGCTAATGAGTTTATTTTGAAAAATTAACTTCTCTTCACTCGGACTCTCAGGAGTCTTGCCCTGACACATCACAGAAAATGCCAGTACTCTCCCAGCCCCCAAACTTACATTCACATCATAGTTCACCTCCCTGCTTTGTTTTTTTCCTTCCCAGTAATCAGTGATCAACTTTTACTCCCCTATATACTTATTCATTATCCAGGTCCTGGTCCCACCTAACAACTCTCAGCTACTCTCCTTCTGGTGACTAACCTGATAAACTAAACCTGCGGAGGAATCACAGTAGCTGGCTGAGTGACCTAGACCCATACAACAAACAGTGCCTTTGTGATGTAAAGTCTTAGCTGCAGGAGTAACCATCTTGGTGACTCAGTCTCAAGCGTCTTCCCCAACCCCTGGTCCATCTGCACCACCCCCCCATGCATTTTTAATTTCTTTAGTTTTTGTTAGTTTGTTTTCTAATTTTCATACAACTTTTCATATTTATATAGTTCTTGTTCCCCTTAGTGATGACCCTCCCTTCCACATGGTACCACTGTCCCCCACCCTACTCCCCTCTAGTCACTCCAGCTCCTCTCTCACTGCAAGTCATTGGCCCATTCTTGGCCCGCTGGTCTTTTCTATTTCTGGAACCATGTCCTTCTTCCTAGGTGAGACCCTGCGCTCCTAGATCATCTCAGACCAGGCTGCTCGAGGGTCCAGGTGTGACAGGGGCAGGTGGTCAGGCCGAGCACATCAGGAACCTCTTGTAGGACAGGTGCGTGGGGCAGTACTCCAGGATTTCCTTTGTTGTGGAGCTTCCTATGGTGGAGGAGATGTTCTCCAGACCCCAGTGTTTTTGGGGTTCTGGGTTTCCTATTTTATGCTGGCTACCTCCTCCATTCCAGTGTCTGTCCCATGGTGCTGCTTGTGTGCCATGTAGTTCTGGGATCTTGGTTCGAGAGCCCAACTCCAAGCTATGGCAGTGGAGACGTTCCCCACAGGGGAGAGACTGCAGCAAGTGCATGGTCCAGCTCCTTTCTTCTCTAGGGTCAGCAGCTCTGCCGTGGAGCCACAGCCTTGTCTCTGTGACTTTCCTCCCCCCTTGGACGGTAAAGGAGGGAGCCTCACTGGCATGGTGTACATCTCTGGACCAGGGATCTGGTTCTCCAGCTCCAGAGATGATGCAGGTGGAGCTCTGTGACAGTCACCTCCATCATTGCTCTCCGTCTTGTTTCAGTAGTTCTGACCCTTCTGTACCCTTAAAGCCCCAGGGGTGAGCTGTCAGACTATAGGCTTGGGGTTCCCTCTGCAAAAGCATCCAGACCCAGAGTAAGGTTACCCACACTCAGGGGGGCATCTAACTGCCCTTGGCCAGAGGTTCACGAACTTTCCCTATAGAAGATCAGAGGTCTGTGTTTCACACTTGGCAGAGCATCCTCAGTCTGATGTAGTAGGGTGATGTGTAGCCATGCACATCGGACTCTTGGCTGCCCCAACGATGCTTTATTCACAAAAAGGTGGCCTATGGACCATGGCATCATTAGAGGAATGTTCTTTAACGTCACCAATAGCCCCATGAGCCATACCTCTAATGATTTTGGTTTTTTTGAGACTAGGTCTCGCTATGTTGCCCCGGGTGTGTCTCGAACCCTCTGACTCAAGTGATTCCCAATCTCAGCCTTATTTTGTAGACTGTAATTAAAGGCATGTGCCACCATGCACAGAACTTAATGATTTTTTTTTTCAAGAAAACACGTTAATACTCATTTCTTGATTAAAAAAAATTGGAACACACTGTTCATCTAGCCACACACCCACTCCCCTGCCCCTGAGCCCCCCATCCTCACCTCTCCCACTAGGCACACACACCAAGGCTGCCCTGGAGATCGCTGTTCACCCTCCCTTCAGGAAGGACCCTGTCCCTCTGAATCAAATAGTGTGGTAAGTGATGACCACAGGGCCATGCCTGGACTTGCCCCGGCCTCACCCAAAGGCTACTCAGGCCACACTCTTTGCCGGTAGCCCTCAGCCCGTGACCAAGCACAGTGAGGGTGAGGGCCCCAGCACTCCCACCCCAGCACTCCCACACCATGCCTCTTACAGGCCACCTTTGTTCAAGACATCCCGAGGGCTGGCCAACCTGTCAGGTTGGAATCACAACCAAAGCATTTCCCTCCCCAGCGCTCTCCCCTCTTCCAGGCAGCAGATCTGCAACACCAGAGAAGGGTGTCTTCTGCCCACCCTGCTTCCTGTGCCTTTGTCATTATAGACCCCCAAGCCCTGCTAATTCCTACCGATGTCTGCTTCCTCTCCCCACCCCTGCCCCACTCTACTGAACTTGAGATCTTAAACACATTTGTGCAACAGAGAAAACATCAGTGTGGGCCTATGACTAGTTTGGTGAAAACACACTGCTTCCTGTTTCTCAGGCGAGCCTTCATGCACTCTGGATACTTAAATTTACTCTTCCCAGAATGTCCCGATAGTATTGCTAGGAATCAGGGGAGTGACTGGGGGCCTGCTCAGGTCATCCCATGCTCAGACTCACCTTGCGAGGCCGGTGCCCAGTTGACAGGATGTGTTCGGCAGCAGCATCTGACCGCTGCCCCCTGTCCCCATGCTAGGGCCTCCCAGGTCTGGACAAGCTAGGACACAGAACCCCAAGTCCATTCAGAGGTGAGAAGCCAACTGCAGGGAAATTCAGGAACATCCACTTTGTAAACCACCTGGAAGCACCTTCTGGAATTCTATCAATTTCACAGGAGCTGTAAACAGAGACAGGCAGCAGGGAAGCTTGAAGACATCTGGTCTCCCAGAAGCTGAAGCTCCTTTCTCTGCACCCTGCAGGCTGAGTGTGCTGAGAACAAGACTAACGCCTGCTTGCAGCAGCTCCGCTCTGTCTCTGGGTCCCAGAGAAGCCCATAGTGCCTGAAGCCATGACTGGTTCCCAGGAGAGATTTTTTTAGTAGATATGTCATTGTGAAGTCTGATTTGTCCACTAATGTGTCATTGACAGTAGAGAAACAGCAGGAAACAGGAGGAGTGGGAAGAAGAAGAGATGGAAGAGGACGTGATTTAAAGCAAAATATAAAACCAACTGAAAGGTAACATTGTTGTTCAAGGCACTTGTATTTGATCATTGCAATTGACCCTTCTGTTCTGAGAATCCCAGCCACCAAAGGCTTAGAAGAAAGCCAGCAAGCCTTATGATAAGGCAAGCTGTGGACCAGAACTCTGGGAATGCACTCACAAGAAGCAGAGTCAAGTCCAAGGGCATCTCTGAGCTTTACCCGGACCAGATCACATGGCCCAAGGATCACAGTCCATGAGGACTGTGGTTTTGTGGGGCCCAAAGAAGGACACCATTCCCCTAGGGTTTATCACTTACCTGCTTCCTCAAATTCTTATAAACCTACAGAAAGCTATAAGAGCCAGAATGGGAAGAGGAAATTCTGGGTATTTTTTATTACGCAGAACTCAGTAATATCCCCCTGCCTGCATCTACAGAAATACTGGGAAATGAAGGTCAATTGTCCACCCAAAAAAAGAGAACATATGGGTGAGTATCCAGCCAGTCTCTAGGCCATATTGCTGAAACTCTACAACATTCATCGTTCTCTCTTCTTTGGGTCTCATTCAGCTTTATTCATGCTTCTATCATAGTGATGCTAACAAGGGATGGCACTGATTTGTCTATTTCCCCTGATCAACTTTCCTCTGATCAACCATTTTAAAGATGACGCTCATGGCTCGTTTATCCCTGAGCCCTCAGTACCTGCCACACAGCCCAATGCATGGTCTTACTCAACAGATGTTGGCTTTCAGAAGTGTGGATAGAATTTTTAAATAGCAACAAAATGTGCTTCTTTAGTTCAAAAACTTTCAAGAACTTTCTGTCGCCCAGAGGCTTCGATTCAAATTATTCATTATGACACTTCGTACCATCCTACTTTACCTCCCCACTCTTCAATCCCATTATTTTATTTCCCCATGCTGCTCCCCATTAATATTTTTATATCCTCCTATCCTTCCTCTCTTTTGTTTTTCCATTCTCTCCTCTGTCCTACCCCTGTCTCCAAGTTTTTCTCTCACTTGCATCTATTGAACTAACAATTGTTCAACTAGTGTCTGTCATGGACCATACCAGTATAAGAGATCCACGGAACAATTGCCTTTCCAGCCTGCTCTGGAGGATAGGTGGAAAGTGGACACTTGTGATGTGCAGTGAAAAGTGCAAGGTCTTTTAAATGTTCCGAGAAGAACATTTAAACATCTTTACTCAGGCAGAAGATGATAATCCATTGAGCTTGCAGACTGGATCAGCATGGTTCATGCAGAAAGAGAAGCAAATTACAAGCACCTCTGTGTGCAGTGTGGAACCTCATGTGTGCAGTGTGGAACCTCAGCAAACACAACCCACCAGTGAATGGAAGCATATTTTGCAAGATGGGACTGATCAGGAACTAGATTGTGAATGTCATGCTAGACTAAGAATTTTGAAGTCTAGCCCAATAGTATAAGCAGATTCCACCAGAAGCTTCTGTCTAATGGCAGTGAGAAGACCAGATTCATGGGAGGCAAGGTGACTAGGCCAGCGGGAAGATGCAGAAGAGGGAAATACAACCTATCTGAGGGAGGGGCTTGAAATAAAAGATTCAAGGAAGGGAGCAGAATCATGATATATTCAGGAGGCAGAAATTCAGAGCCAGGTTTTGTGACAAACTGAATGAGAAAGAGACAGATGAGGGGAGAATTAAGAAAACAGAGGGAGGCAAGGAGCATAGACTCACCCTTGCTTTGGGGGTGATATTCTTCAGTGACCAACTGGTCACCTCTTCACAGTAATGAGGATACAGGAAGAAGTCATAGAGACCAGGTGACCTGGACTGCTGAGGTCAGCTACCTGGAGGACATCTAAGTAGAGACCTCAGCAAGATTTCTGAAGGATTGTTTTTGTGTTTGCTTTTTCCAATGGAAAGAACTGATGTCCAGGGGACCTGGGAAACAAGTTGATGAGGGGTCAAGGCTCAGTTGTGCTAGTTTCAGGTTCAGTGTTCCTTTGCTCCTCCTTCCTCTCCTCATGTGGCCGCACCCATGCAAAATCTGGTGTCACCAGTCACCCGCCTATGAGTGATCGCTTCATTTTTGCAGTTACTCATTTAAACTCATGGGCAAGTTAAAGTCCCTTATGCTGCCTCAGAAAGTCCAACATCATCACAGGCACTATTTTTAACTGATTTAGACTAGTATTCAATCATTTGATTGATGTGTTCCACCATTAAAGTCTACAGATCGGACTTCCTTGGAAATACTCATTTCTCAATATCTTCATTTATTGAAAATTCCCTCAGTATGACTCAAAATAACAATTTTAAGAAGATGTGGTAGTAAAAAATGTTATAGCTTTTCCTGAATATCCTCCCTTTTCCATCCCTAGTTAAATTCCAAGTATAAAACACACACATGAAAGATGATCTCCCAGAGAGAGGTCATCAATATCTCGGGAAAGTTGACAAGTTGCTGTTCGGGGTGGCATTAGAACTCAACTGATCAGAAGTCATTGATCCCCCAATATTTTTCATGATAAAGGCAGTGACAGTAAATGTCATAAGTCACAGATTCCAGTGTTTTCTTAATATGTCTCATCCTCTCATCCTTGAGCAACGGATTTCTTTCTAAACCAGCTTAGAGAGCTGTGCCCTGTGTTTGAACTTCTAGAGTAGTCACCTAAGAACTAAAAGTATAATCAAAGTGTGATTTCCTTTTCCAGTCTTCATTTTCCAGTCTAGCTGTGAAATCATCACTCATTAAACAGTTGAAAAAACAGCTGAAATCATAAGAGGTAGACTGGCAAGAATTTCTCAATCTACCTGCACAGGGCCGTATTTAAACACATTAGTCCCATGCTTTAAAAAAAACATGCTCTTTCTGGGTAGTTCTCTGGTAAATGAGGCATTTGGGCCTTCAACAAGCATTAAAACCTTGAGAGGAAAAAAAAAAACTCTTCTAACCTTTTGCTATGAAAAGCTTGAAAGTACTGCAGAGGACTTTGTTCTACACTCAGAGAAAAAAGTTTTAGCAAATACTGGGGGAAAAAATTGCTGTATGGGAGCCCTAATAAAAAAGACAGCCTAATATTTACACAGTTCCTTCCACTCAGAGAACTTCAAACACGACCTCCTTTTTTCTTAGCAAAAACCTTTTGGATTCATTGACTCATCCCTTTCCTACCAGGGGAAGTTCTGCCAAGTCATATTCAGTCAACTTCCTCCACCAGCTCCTAAATGGAGTCCTATCTGTTTCCACTCCTGACACTCCTCTTGGAAACCAGTCATTTCTCATCGCCTGACTTCTCATTTTCCCTCTCAGAGGTACACTAAAAATAGCCAGCTCTGGCAAATCTGGACCTCAGTAAACAGAATTACAAACTCACCTTGAGACAATTTCCAAGCCTTCAATCAAGACATCAGTGTGTTCGCCACAAACTCTATTGAAGATCATTCCTCTTAAATGTCATCAATCTAAACCCCTATACTTAAATTATGTCCTGCTTTAATTTTCTCTGTTAAATGAAGATGGAGAACTTTTAGTCACCAATTTCATATACTCTTCATTTGCAAACAGTTGCTAGAAATAAGTTCTTATTCTTTTGTTGTATCCCTTCAAGTGAAATAATTGGGGTTTCTTTAGTCCTTTTCCGTATTCTTACTCAGTATAATTTTCTACCATCTTCCTCAAGCTAAACATCCCTCCTCCCTTGACTCATAAGCAGCTAATTGAACATAGTCCTCCCTAAAGTGTATGATCACTATTAATATTTCAAGAGACACTCTCCTAGTTCCTTCCCTGGTTTATGCTCCTGTCTTGAGCTGACCTGTGGGAAATTGCTTTTGATACATGTCTGACTTCCTTTTACCTTTGGGTACCAATTCCTGGACCATACACCAAACCACTTTCACCTCTGTGCCATCACTTTCCCTTGCTCCACAACCACCCTGACATGCCCCATTTATTAGCTTCCTGCACACAGTTTGGAAGTCTTGTTTTGAGATCTGACGCCACCTTTTCCTGTGGCTTGTCTCTAGTTTGAGGATGTGAGTCTAGCTATGAGAGAGCTCTGTTCCAGAATCCCCAGAATATCAGACTTTTCTCTGTGTCATCAGCATCCCTTAGCTATAATTCCTGTCTGCTTCCTCTACTTTGCTCAGGGGAATTGAGAGAAACATGTGCTGTCTAATTAAGGCAAGCAGCTCAGCCTGATGTATAGATGTCTTTTAAGGAGTAAATCTTAATAAAAGAAACATATAAACCTAAATCATTTCACTGAAATATTGCTTAAATATCACCAGCACCAATCCAAGTATAAACTCCTTATAGTTATAGCTCTTATACAACAATCAAACCAAAATTAAATTATAAATTTGGTGTTAACCAAAAATAGATAAATAAAACTCAAGTAAAGTAGTTTAATAAAGTTGCTGTGTTAGATCACTCTCTCAACATGAAAAGCTTCTGCATGGAAAGACATGGTTCTTTGAAGTTCAACACTCTTGAGGTATTGTTTATAATGTGATGATTTCATTTTACTCAAAGCATTTTCTCCATCCAGATTTCTGCAAACCCTAGTTCATCACACCATCATGTCTGGAACACATCATTTCAGGAGCTAGTTTACCTCTGTTCCTTTCTACCAGTCTTCCAGGTTCTTCAGCTACAGTATGCCATTCACAAAGTGTCCTATCAATGTCTAAACTTTATTAAAATGTCTTTTAGTTTAAAATTATTAATAAAACCAGCACATCATATTCGTTAACAATGAATCTTGATACATTAGCAGTTCCATACACTTAAATGATTCTTAATGAACATCTATTTTGATGACTGTGCTTATTAATAATCTCTACATATGAAGCTAAGACTTCATTGCATTTGTCATAGGTTACTTCCTACCAGTTGCAAAGATTTCTGAGCTTTAGAAATATGTTCAGATCTCTACCATCCTAAAGGATCTCTCTCAAACTTGTTCTCAAATTATCCTCTTCTATCTTTTCATTCAAATCCAAGATCCTTGAGAATGACCCATAAACTTAGTTGTTTCCATTTCTTTCAATAACCCATATAAATGGGTTTCTGTTTTCACTGCCCCATTGAAAGTTTCCTCTCAACTATCACATTGGCCTCTAAATTGCCAAACCCTAATGGACTCTGTGTTATTCTGTTTGTGAGCCACTTTTCTCTTAAATTCTCCTTCCCTGACCTTTTCAATGCTTCCCTTCCCTTATTCTACCAGTTTTCTGATTGCATTTTCTTTGTTTTCTGTTTTCAATTCCAAACTTCATAAATATTTACATTTCTTTGAATGTTGCCATCATCTTGTTCATTCCTTGCTGCCTATTATCCCAGTGGTAATTTCTGTAGAGCCCTGAGCTAATGATGTCCAAATATGTCCCTGTTACTCATCGTTTTCCTGGAGTCCATGTTGTGTTCTGTTTTTCTGGGAAACTTGAACATTTAAAAGATAAACATAGGATTCTAAACCTATGAAAAGCAAGATACAGAAACATAATATTTTTATATGAAAGAACAAAGAAGCAATGAAGGAAGAGAGATCTCATATAGGGAATAATCAAATGATCCGTATGCCCATATAATATGAAATAAGACAAGAACTGAAGTATTATTTAGCTTTCTAGTTGGAGGTTACTAAAACTGTGATAAAAATAATTTGGGATCAAATGCACATAAAAAGGGTTGAAGAGTGAATTAGAAGAAAAATATTGACAGTGAATGAAGAAAATGTACTGTAATAAATTTGTAGAATAAAAGAGAGAAAGGAATGTGGAGAGAGGGGGAAAAGGAGTAAGAGGGAAGAAGGGGGAGGGGTTTTTGGGGGAGAGGAGGAGGAAAAGAAAAAGAAACTAAAGAAGTATGTAAATTCTGAGAAAAGTCCCAAATTATTGGCCAAGGAGAAGAAGCCAGGACAGAAAATGGTTCAAAGATTCAATAAGAGGAAACCACATGACTAACAAATAATGTTCATTAATAAGCCTTAAGCAACAAAGAGCTACCTCTTCCACAAATTAGGAATAACAGAAGTGGTGGTAGTTGTGGAAGAGTTGTTGGTAATTGAGGTGTTGGACAAGTATTCAAAGGAGTTCACAGAAAATTGTATCTTTCTTTTTTATTTGAGAAGGAAAGATAATAGCTGAGGTCACTTGTGGCTCCTAAGGATAATGGTGAGAAATTTGAAGAGAATTATAGGAACTGACTAGGCTCCAAGATGGATGCTCTGAACATCCCCTCCTGGTTGTTGGAGGAAGGTTTCTCAACTGTAGATCCAATCATGAAATTGATTCCCAACTCTCCACAAGATCAAAGCCTACCCCACAGCATGTTTCATAAAGCCCTCTGTAACAGAGTTCCCACCTGCACCTCCAGCCCATCAATATTCCTTCAATGACCCCTTTCCCATTCTGGGTTCCAGAGCCTCTTTATAAAACATGCCACTTACTAGAACTGTTAGCCAGAATCCTCTCACCCTTACTTCTTCAGGCACAATTCCATCTACCCTACATAACCCAGGTGAAGTGCTCTAATCATTTCTGAATGTATCTTACCTCAATTAGCCAGTTTTCCCTTTGCCTCAATTTCAGTACTTATTTGTCTATGCATTAATTTAATTTTACACCATGTTCTTCAATATTTCTGCATGGTGTCTCAAGTCCATTTGGCACATATGCTTTCATTCCACTACTTAATGAATGAGTCAATGACTGTGTTAAGAAAAATATAATTCTTAATTTCAAGAAGCTCATATTCATAATGCAGTATGTTATGCATTATAGCAGAAGATTGAAAATGTTACCTCAGGAGAGAGGAAAAGAGTTAAGATGGAGGTTAAAAAAAAAAAGGTCCCTCGAGGTTTCTCCTATGATGTATGTTCATGCTTATACCCCTCTTACAAAGGGTCTCCACAGTGAATTCCAAGAAGGCCAAGATAGAGTCTTGTCCATTGATATAGTCCTAGGATATAGCACTTTGACTATCAAATGATAGTCTCTCTCTGCAAAGTTAGACAATCTTTGTGGGTTTTTTAATCTCTTTTTTATTGTTTACGTATTTATGTATGTATGTATATGTACATATATATATATGTGTGTGTGTGTGTGTGTGTGTGTGTGAAACTTTGTCTTGATCTTTTGTGCTTATCCCTCCCATGATTTCTCCCTTCCTTTCTCCCCTTCCCTACCTGTATGCTTTAGTTCTATTGTCAGATTGTTAGCTTTAACTTTTTCTTTAACTTTTGTTTTCCCTCTGTCTCACTTTTAAGTGAGACCAATCAGTTTTTTACTTTTACTTTCTGGCCTATTTCCACTAACACGATTCCTTCTAGCTGCATTCATGTTGCTGCAAATGACATAAGTTTGGTTTTTGATGCCTGAGTAATATTCCATTGTGTAGATAGACCACAACTTTCTGATTCATTTGTCTGTTTTGGTACATTTGGGTTGTTTCCAAATCCTGGCTATTGGAAACAGTGCTGCAATAAATATAGGTGTACAGGTTTCCTTTTGAATTAGTGACGTTAACCAATCTTAGTGTTGATCAAATCATTGTACACTTTCATTTTCAATAAATGTAATCCTTTTCAATTAGAAAAATTAACCTTTCTTTCTAATATGTTTTCTCTTCCTAAAATATCTGCTCATGGCACTTGAGAGAAAACTAAGTTTTCCTTTCTGATACCATCTTAAAGTCATGACTGCCTTCCCCATGTGTTTTTCCAAATTTTTCTCTCCTCTGTCATTCGTGTCTACCAAGGGCTGTGCCTCTTTTGTGCTCCCCACCTTAGATTTGACTTCTTGCTTCCTTCACTTCCTTCACCTCTCCTAATAAGTTGTTGAATAGCCTAAAAATAAATAGTTATGATGACTGAGCAATCTTTTTTTTTTTTTTTTCAAAATTAGAGGGAAAAGGGGAGGGGGGAAATCCTGCTTTCTTCTTTCTAGGCAGACTTTACACAAGCCCATTTGACACTCTGTCTACCATGGCTCCTGCTATATACACTTGGGTTGCTAAATAGAGTGACTGTCATCTGTTTAATTCAAAATCATTATTTTCCTGTGAACTATTCTAATCTCAGCTTTAACAGTAGATGGGTTTCTATTTAAAATAAGACCAGCTTCATGCCTACTTACTTTCAGTTAAAATATATATATATATATATATATATATATATGGGGATGAAAACCTAGGGGTTGAAATTCTCACATTTTCTGTGATTTCTTATTGCAGAGGCTTCCAGACTTGAAATATGCAGCTGTAAAATATACAAGCGCAAAGACTAGAGGCTCTGGAAACAAAGTGCTGACACTGGGTACCCTTACCTACCAGAGCAACCTACTCATGATAGAGGCAGACACTAGTTTCTTCTTAAGATGGGAGTCATATATGAAAGCCCTTTCTTCTCAGGCTACCCATCCCTTTCAGTCACATGTACAATCTCCTTTCCTCCACTAAACTAATTTTCAGCAATAAAACAACTTTCTTGTATTAAAATTCTATCTTTACCAGATAGGAGTCCACTTGAAATACTAACCCTGCTGAAACTACGGATATGGGAGTTCAAGACTTGTGTACGAGACTTGTGTTCAAGACTTGTGTACTTGTGTACGAGTACAAGTCATGTGGGAGGGTAGATTCAATCAATTTATTTGCTTCTCTGAGGACATACATCTGGGGATTGAAATGATTTTCTCAGGACAACAGAAAAGAGGCTAAGTCTCAGCTCTTCCCCACAGGCAACCCTTGGCTTTTTAGCCAAATGTTGATTATTTTAGCAACACTATTTGAAGAAGTACCAAATTATTGGCCTGCCCCAAGAACCCAGCGTCTCAGTTGCCTGGTTTGGTGGTAACAGATAGCTCAGAACTCATCACCCTTAAAACTAGCTTGTGCTGCTCTCCTCTCCTGCATTCTCAGATTGCTGCCAGGAATCAGGCTCATCAGTCATTTCTTTGCTGACAGGTATCCTCCCAAGTTCTTGAGTTTTTCTTCTTTCGACTTGGCATTCTACTTGTGACAAAATTTCCTTGTAAAATCATTCTCCCCAAACATGCTGAATAAAATGCACCATTTGGGGGGGGGGGTCTCTGTTATACCTCTCCATTTGAGGAAGGGTTCATTTTCTTCAGATGGAAGGTTGTAAACATATGGGATTCGTTACTCGAAGTGTTGGTTCAGACTGTTTCCGATCCTTAAGCCAGTTCCCTAACCATGACAAAACATTCCCCACAATCTCATCGTGACTCATTTTTATTTTTAAATAACCTCTGGTGTGGCACTTTGTCAAGGCTTTTTGAAAGGTTAAAGAAATTATGTCCGCATGCTTGTTGACCCCCTCAGAGAATTTGAGTAGATGAAACACATTCTCTCCTCCCAGAATTCACTGGCTATTTGCTGAATATCCCATGAATACCCAGTCACTCCTGAACGTGAACTTATTTCAATTCTGTAGCATTTATTTAATGTGTGCTCATCATACACCTAACTGAGAAAACAGGCAGAAAGAAGCAGGAAGGTGTAGCCTCTTGTATTGAACAGCTAAAAATCAAGTCGAGGAGGTAGGAAACAAAGTCACAGAATCATTAGTGGACAACAAACATGCCAGTGTGGCTGTGACTAAAATTAACAACCAAACTAAAGCACACACCGGGGGTAGTGGGGGATGGGTGGGAGCGGTTGGGAAGGGGAGGTGGTGGGGAAACCCCAGGGGAATACAGAGATGTGAAATAAATGTCTAAATAGAATTACTTTTAAAAATTATAAAAGGACATTAGAAAATAAAGTAGTATGTTCAGAGGAATATAGGAAAGTCTTCATAGAGGAGAGAAATCTTGATGTTAGTCTTAACAGCTCAGTAGGGTTTGGAGAGGGGAGCTTAATAGGGAGTAGGCGTTGAGTAGTCGTGGATTGCAAGGGTCTCCTGGTATTCTAGGAATAAGTGGGAAATAGCATGAACAATATCTCCAGGTAGAATAGTCCCTTAAGTGGAGGAAACACATGAAGGAGCCTGATAAACTGAGAGAAACAAAATTAAGAGCATATAGACATAACAGAACTTTATCTTCTAGGAGATAGCTATTAAGCATATTTAAGAATTTTTTTAGCATATTTAAGAACTTGGTACATAGAAAAGATGGTGTTTAACAATGGAAAACAGAAAAGTTTTTCTGAAGGACCATGGAGGCAAGTGAAAATTAAAAACCAAAAATCTCTAATATTGGAGTGGAGTAAACATGTATGAAATTGGAACAAATGAAAACTAGAAGATGCAAGAAATGGCCAAAATCAATGTAAAGTTCTGAAGGTCCAGCTACCCAACTCAATATAATTCCTAGGGCTGGCATAGCAAATTGGGTGGCTAAAAATAATAGAAACTTATTTTTTTAATGTTTCTGGAAGCTAAGCGATTCAAAATCCAGGTGTTGACAGACCATGCAAGCACCAAAGAGAAAATCCCCCTTTCTTCCTTGCTTCTCAGGAGAAATCTCTCTTCAGGGCTGGCTATTCTTGGCTTTCTTGGTCTGCAACAGGTCACTCCACTTTCAGTTCTCATCACACGGGATCCTTGACTGTGTGTGTCATTGTCTCTCCCTATTTAGAGCCCAATCTAAACTGCAAGGACCATATTACCAAATAAGGTCATAATTAGACATGAATTTGGGGGGACAGTCTTCAAATGGAAAATGAAGACCCTAAAAAACCATTAATCTTTGCTTTTGACTCTGTTTTATTTAAACTGCTCTCCCTTATTCTGGAGGCTCTGGAAACTTACGCAAAAGGGGAGAAGGAACAGAATCCTATTTCTCCCGCTCCTCTTTGAAGACACATCTTAACCAATGCCTTCCTTTTGTGGGGGGTCTTGTCTAAGGATACTTTTTGTTGAAGCAGAGATGGGGACACCCAAGGTTTTCCACCCCAGGTGGTGAGTTTCTTTCTGTCTGTGTGATAACCAGACTTGTTTTGCATTCCCACCCACCCCCAGCCTTTTCCATGGCTATTTTCAGCATTTGGGGGCACATTCAGGCAGCTGTTAGTATTTTCAAGCCTGAGATAGCAGTGGGGGACACCAAGTCTCCTGGGGGTGTTGTATAAATGCACTAGAACAGCTGGCTCAGCCCCTCTGCCATCACTGTCTGGCCATTACATTTCCCAGGGCAATTCAGTCACCTTGGAGATTGCCACAATTCAACTTTAAAAACCTTATGGGTTGCATTCTTTGTAGTATGCAAGCTATTCTTCCATAATAAGTGCGTATACTTTTACCTCTCAGCTAACTCTCAGCTGTCCATGTATGCACTAAGAACAAATGGAATTAGGCCTAGATTTCTCACATCAAGTTGAGCAGATCTTTGGTTCATGTAAATGTATTGTATCAATAAAATAGCTAATGTGATATTGATGAATCACAGGAAATGAAAAAAGCTATGATTTTTAAAACAAATTTTAAAAATATTTCTCTCGTAAGTAAATCAGTGAACAACAAAAAAAAAGCCCTCATTTCCACTGCCTTTGATCCCAAGTTCTAGCATTTGACTTTGCTTGTGTCTCTAGGGATTTAATCACGTGGTTTTTTTTCCCTATTAACAGGCTTTTGTGGAAAAAAAATTGTTCTTGTTAATTCAGTTCATCTTGGCTTCAATGGAAAGGAGTCAACAGAAGAAAAATGTATAGCCAATGTTGGGGGAAAAAATCTGAAGATAAATTTCTATGTGTATTCTGAGGTTGGAGGGGTACAGTTGTAAAACTGTCTAGAAGATAACTAATATTGTTTTTTGTTATTTAATTCTTAAGTCCATGGTTAGTCCAGTGTTTATCCTCCATATGCTTAGAGATTAGAGCAAAGCATTTGTGAAATCATCTGCGTCTGAGCCCTACTGCACCATTTCCTGCCTCTGACCTTCAGCAAGTTGACCTTTTGAATCTCAGTTTCCTCATCTGTAGATGTGGTAACAACATCTAGAACATGAATTATTGGTGAAAATTAAATGAAATATATTTTGTAGATAAACCACTTAGCACAGGCACGCCTGATACATCATCACACAAATATTCTTTCTTTTTCAATTGATTATATATTTTTCTTACATATATCCCGAAGTTCTCCCGTCACCATCTCATTCATGAACCATCATCATGATCCCTTGTGCTCATCCCGCCTCAATTTTGCCTTCACTCCCTCCCTTTACCTTTCTGTACACTCAAATAATCTTATTGTCATCACCATCTTTGATATAGATTCCATTATTATTCCCTGAGACTTTAATTTACCTAAAAAACTGTATTTTCCTCAAAATTTGTATGGCAGTTGTCAGTTCCATCAGTAAATCAGAGGGTAGTAGGCTAAAAGCAGTACCTTCCATATGCTTGCATTTCTTAGAACATTCCATACCAACTATTTATTCAAAAACTATTTACTTAATTTTATTATGTATACATGTATGTATGTATGTAATTTTACTATGTATACATTTATACATATACAACTATGTGTGTGTGTGTGTGTGTGTGTGTACATCCAGCCCACAATGCCTTTTAGCTTGCTTTTTAAAAAATAATTCCATGGGCCTAATGATAATTCTCAGTGGAGCAATACAATGTTGAATGACTTAATAAATTTCTGTCATACATCTTCAGCCTGAAAGCTCTTCAGAGTACAGTATAATAACCATATTGGTTGTTAAAATGGGCGTTGCGTTAGGAATCTAAAATCCTCTGTGCAATCTAAGTTCTGTTATAGGATGTAATCTCCATAAAAAGAGGTGTCATATTCCCTGACCCACAAAAACTGAAGGGTACCCTGAGATTCCCAAACTTTTGTGCTCTAAAAAGGTTTACCACCGGGCATGGTGGCACATGCCTATAACTCAAGTGCTAGGAGGCAAGCGGTCAGGGATTGCTTGAGTTCACAGGTTTGAGACTACCCTGGGCAAAATAGCAAGACCTGGTCTCAAAAAAAAACAGTCAGGCATGGTGGTGGGCACCTGTAATCCCAGCCACTTGGGAGGCTGAGGTTGGAGATAGGTTGAGTCCGCAGGTTTGGGACTACCCTGGGCAACATAGCGAGATGTAGTCAATCGATAGATAGATAGATAGATGGATGGATGGATGGATAGATAGATAGATAGATAGATAGATAGATAGATAGATAGATAGATAGATAGATAGATAGATAGATAGATAGATAGATAGATAGATAGATAGATAGATAGATAGATAGATAGATAGATAGATAGATAGATAGATAGATAGATAGATAGATAGATAGATAGA
Source organism: Uropsilus gracilis (assembly GCA_004024945.1). Classification (NCBI taxonomy): domain Eukaryota; kingdom Metazoa; phylum Chordata; class Mammalia; order Eulipotyphla; family Talpidae; genus Uropsilus; species Uropsilus gracilis. The sequence goes on from PVHY01006328.1 coordinate 75,597, forward strand.
TAGATAGAT